>PVKU01010545.1:0-51257 GCA_004027475.1 Anoura caudifer | reverse complement strand
GTTTAAAGATGTCCTGGATGTTCCTAAGCCTCTCCTCATTTTTTTGAATTCTTGTTTCTTCCTCGTTTTTTGTTTGGTTGTTTCTTTCTTCCTTCTGGTCCACTCCATTGATTTGAGTCCCAGTTTTCCTCCCATCTCTGTTGGTTCCCCATGCATCTTTCTTCATTTCACTTATTGTAGCCTTCATTTTTTCATCTAAGTTGTGAGCAAAATCAACCAATTCTGTAATCCTGATTACCAGGGTTTTGAATTGTGCATCTGATAGGTTGGAAATCTCTTCATTGCTTAGATAAATTGGCTCTGGGGCTTTGATTTGTTCTCCGGTTTGAGCCATTTTCATTTCTGGGTTTTTTGTTTGTTTGTTTGTTTGTTTGTTTGTTTTGTCTAGTCGCGGCTGTTACATAGTGAGGGGTGGAGCCTCAGGTGTTCCCCAGGGCAGGCAGCCCAGTCGCTGGGTAGTGACGCTGTATGTGGGGGCGGGGTCTGAGAGGAGATAATGGCGGTTGCTTTACTCACTCTCAGATTCCAGTTCGTTTCACCGCTTCCCCTTTGCCTGGATTATCTGCGCGTGAATGTGGGACCACCCGGTCAGCCAGCTGCCTTGTGCGGCCTCACTGGTTCCACACAGTTGCCGCCCCGTGCCCGGGGTCTGCTAGTCGCTGCCTGTGCACCTGGGGGCTGCCAGCCGCTGCTGCCTGCGTGCCCGGTCCGCACCTCCGCTTTTTCCTGCCACGACTCCGCCCCTCTTACCAGTCTGGATGAATCGTTGTTGGACTTCCAAACAGTTTGATTTTCTGAGTTCTGGTTGTTTTCTTGTTTCTAAATCTTTGTTGTCCTTAATTTGATTGTGAGAAGAGGCACAGTGTGTCTGCCTATGCCTCCATCTTGGCCGGAAGTCTCCTATTGTGTATCTTTTGTGATATTGGCAGATCATTGCATTAATGAGTTTTAGATATGCCAAAGAATTGAAAAGCAACTTCTCCTTCAAATTTTTCTTTGGGAAACAATACACCTAAAAGCACTTTATTGCAATTACTCTACATTTCCCATAGAAAGTGCTTTCTATTTTTCTTTCAATTTATCTGACTCCTTCTATAAATAGCTTTTTATTTTTCTTCCCATGTTTTTTTGAAACTTAATAGCTAGCATACATATCTTTTGTTTGAAAACAATCAGATATTTATGTCCATAGGTTTATTAAATTTAAAGAATATATCCTAGCTGTCAAATTCTTTTGTCTATCAAGTAATAAATTTCAATTAAATATGTGATAGATTGATTGAACAGACTATTTTGTACTAGTGCAAAAAATGGTAATCAACACTATTTATTTACATGCCAATGCTGCATATTTAATGACTACTCAGAGCAAGGGTGGAATTAATCTTGTTAGGCTTTCTGAGGAGAATTGAATGATATAATGTGTCTGATTGGTAGAGCAGAATATGGGAAATTAATTCTGGGTATGAAAATGCATGAATAGAGAGAGACCGGAAGGTAAAACTCTTCAAATCATGGTGGGATGAGCAAATGTAATGAAGTCTGAATGAAAGTAATAAACACTTTTGTGGTGTTCGTTACCACCTGGGCACTGCTCTTGAGTTCTTTACACAACTGAACCCACACCACGACCCTAGGAATTGGCTCTAGCATTGCTCTCATTGTAAGGTAAGGAACTGAGGCACAGAGAGGTAAAGTGACTTGCCTAAGAACACTCTCCTGGTAGGTAGTGGAAAACCTGCCTCCTGAGTCTCTTTTACTGCCTCCTGCTTTACTCTTTTTCTTTTCTTTTAGAGTTTGGGAGAAAAGTTCTTTAATCAAACCAAGTTTATGTGTTCACACTTATGGCTTAACTAGATTAATTTTTCCAAATTTTTATTGTACTAAGGACCAAATGGATATAATCGCAAGAGTTCTTCAAAACACTGGGTCCTAGGTTCCCTTGTAAGATGTCTCAAAAGTGAAACTCCAAATATTGAAATAATTTAATAATTGGTGATGAAAACCATTACCTATAGATGAAAACAGTTATCTGAGAGGTCAAAACACTCAATGCATGTCACGTGCAAGCACCGAAGTATTAAAAGCCTTTTTTTCTGAATTCATAGTTTCAAAACAGGGGAAGTGTCTTTTAGCCACTAAAAACTACCAACTGACATAATCAAATTATCTTAGAAATATTACCTGTTAAGTTATCCTTAAATTTTGTGTGTTAACCTTGGTTCACTCTGATTCAGTCCATATATATGAATATACAGACTGTCAGAAACTGCTCCTTTACCTTGTCTACTGCCCCAGAGCAACTAAGATTTCAATTTTTTTTACAATCCCGTCATGTATATGGTACAGAAATAAAAATCCCACTCTGATATAGCCATGCTTTCAAATAAGTTAGTTTACTTGTGTAGTATTTACTTTTATTTACTGCATAAACATCATGGATTATTTTTTGATTAAAAAATACTACTTAGTAGCCTGGCTGGTGTGCCTCAGTGGATTGAGTGCCAGCCTGTGAACCAAAGTGTCACTGGTTCAAATCCCAGTCAGGGCACATGCCTGGGTTGTGGGCAGGTCCCCTGTAGGGGGCATGTGAGAGGCAGGCACACATTGGTATTTCGCTCTCTTTCTTCCTTCCTCCTTTCCCTCTCTCTCTCAAAATAAATACATAAAATTTAAAAAATACAACTCACTCATTACTTCACTAATGAGTTTGATTTTTTTAAGTTCAGGAATATCTCAAAAATAAACTTTATCACTTATTTTTCAGTTTCAGCTACTGGGCCTGTACAGGATCTTAGATGGCTGAACCCAGAAGCCAGATTCATTCCTGTGTACATCCATTCGGCTGTCTGAAGGAGTCATGTGACTTCACTGAATTCCCAGGCAAAAAATTAAATTACTTTCTAAAGTTACCATGAGTTTTGTAACATGTAGAATTTTCTGTTCAACCTTGGTTCGGATATTATACAAAGAGGCATGCAGAACCACACATTGTTACAGAACAGCAGGATTATATAGCACAATGTAGACCATGGGTGAGATTAACTTCAGGTAGAAAAAGGGAGTAATTTTATAGAGGTAACATTTTATCTACCATAAAAATGTATAACTTCTATAAAACTCACAAACAGTGAAAAGACAGTCTGTTAAATAAAAATTATCCACAAAACCCATGGTATTTGGGAAAAGGCAAAATGTTTATACAGGTAGTAGTTTTAAAAATTTATCCAATACTATCAGTTACACATTAACATACACACACTAATTGAAAATGTGCTGTAACCACCTCCTGGAAAAGCTGATCAACATTTCGTAAATGAATTTTCTGTATAATATAGGTGTTAATACTGTATTAACAGAAAATGAATTTTCTGTATAATATAGGTGTTAATACTGTATTAATACTGCACAGGTACAACACAATTGAGTAATACTTACTTTGAAACAAAGATAAAAGGATTTTCTCACCCAAAATAAGCTTTAAACATCAAAATCTATGTTTATAAAAATTTAGAACTTTTAGCAGTCTAAATATTTCAAATGCAAATCATTAAAAAATGCTCATATGTTCTTTATATTCCAGGTATGGCACACTAGTTCTCTAATGTAGAACCCTCCGAGATATCTCAGTCTCTCCCTTCAGTGGATGGCTCTTCTTACTGCTGGCTCATCCTGCTGCATGCTTCATTGCCCTCTCCATTACGTTGTGGCTGGTCATTGTCTTGAACATCAGCTTCTCCCTTTGGAGTCTTTGGACCTGTTTGGTCCTTTTCTAGCTTTTTGTTTGGCCCTTTCTTCCCTTGATCTTTGGTTTTATTCACTTCCTCATGTCTTTGTTCAGCAAGAGATTTATTTAGCACTTGTATGATTACAGAATCTCCTTTACCAACCAAAAACATGTTCTTAAACTTGTTATACAACATTGTAGACTTTTCCATGATAGTCTGACTCACTTTGAAGTTCCATAGTGTTTTCAGTTTGGTAATCAGGTCTCTGTGTTTCTGAGCTTGTTACATTGTGACTTGAAGTAAAACAAAAACAAGTTTGTCCAAAACCCTTAATATACCTGCTCCCTGCTTTAATCTCTTCCTTACACAGCAGATTCATAATAGTGGTGGTGATGGGTTGTTCATTTATTTGCAAATGCTAATTTAAAATATTTGGTTTTGATTGTTGCCTGCATAAGTTATAAATGAGATGAGAGAGATTTCAAAGGATAATGGATTATGCTTTTGATAAAGTTTGGTTCTATTCTGAATTACCTTAATTATTATTTAAATACAAAACTGTGTATTTCTGAGCAGTATTTTTTCCTCTAATGAAGTTGAAATTACTTTGTTAATTTTCTTTTGTCTATTACACTTTCTTACAGCCCTCTCTTCATGGCACTGTATGCCTCAAGTCAGCTTAGATTGTGTTGGTGACCTAAGGAAAATATCTCTACAGAAACATATTGAGCACCTTCTATGTGGAAAGCACAATGCTAGATAAATAGTACAGAATATAAAAGGGGTTTCCTGTTTCAATATTTTTTTCCTAAGTGTGTATTGGGAGAGGAGGGAGGATAAAACGTAATTCACCACAATACAAAGTAGGCAGTAAGTGCTATAACTTAGGGATAAAAGTTTGCTCAGCTATAAGAGAAGGTATTTGTAATAGAGTTTTTTGGTCTTTTCCCTCTCACCTGGCACCCTCTAACCCAAATTCCCTATGGACCTATAAAGGGGATTTTAGTAATTTGCTAGTTAAATTATATGTATATATTTCTTAGGCATCGTACTAGGTTACAGAGGTACGAACAGAGTGACCTCAGCATTCATGTCTTCCGTTCCAGTTAGGAAATGGGCAGGCACATCTGGTTCAGTCTGCTAAGGACCATGCTAAACAAAATGGGATGGGAGCCTGGAGGAGGAAGGGCGTGTGTGGCCCGGAAGGCTGGCAGCAAAGATTTACTGTGCAAGCGACTTTGAAGCTATTCCTTGCAGAGTGAACCTCTTTTTGCTGGGTGAAGAGCAGAGTTAGACACTTAGGGCTATAGAAATAGCACAAATGAAGGTAACTTTGCATATTGTGTTTGGGGGTAATGTCCTGGGGCAGAGGGGTTTTAGAATATTTTTAAATAGCACAGTGTCTTGGTTATATCTAGAGTACAAAGGTACCCTGAGGAGAATATGTTGAAGGTGGGTGATGCTGGAGACTGGTGGGAATTAAGTTGGTGCCATCAACCCACAGGACTGTCCCCTCGAATCCCTTGGACACACTTTAATTCTGGAGAATTCTTGAATTTCCCCCAATCGTGTCCTTCTGCCCGGGACCTGGCACCCTGGGTCTTAGAGTCTTCTTTTCTTTCTTTCTTAGTCCTTAATTTTGCTTAGTGAAAGGAGCACGGCCTTTGGAGCCAGCAGATTTGATGTCAGATCCAAGTCTCTTATTGACTAGCTCTGAGAGTTTGGACAAATCACATATGTTTTCTATTAATCTATAAAATGGGCTAATAATTTATGTGGCCTAGGGTTTTATTTTATAAGAATTATAGATCATACCTGTACAGAATTTAGCATAGTACCTGATGTATAATACTTCCATTATCTATTATTTTGATCTTCCGTTTATAAAACACTGCATATGCCATGCCTCTCCTAAGCAGTTCCTGAACAGGGCCAGTGTGCTGTGCTGCAGGCTGCTCAGCTTCTCTCTGCTTACAGTGGACACTAGTTTCTGTAGCACCTACTAAGCTAATTCACCTTGAACACAGCTCGGAATATAGAATATGTAGGGGAAGGTAGAAAACTGAAAGACAGGGTATTTCTTTGTGGAAATTCAGATTCTTGTCCCGAGGAGCTCTGGAAAACCAGAAATGAGTGATGACTGTCTTTTGCACACGGCCTTGACAAATGTTGTACTATTTATATTCTATGTTACAACTGAAGGCAGGGCAGGAAGTCTTTACCGCGTGCAGGCGCTGGTGTGCCAGCTGTCTTCCACTGGGTAAACAGAAGCCCAGGAAGCCTAAGCCTCCGTTCTTCTGACTTCAAGTTTGTGAGCTTGTTCTTCATACCCTGTTGCCTCTTTCATGATAACTGACTCTCATTTGGCAGATTATTTGATTTCTGCTTCTCTGATATGTGTGGGGCTCATCTTATATCTTTTCCTAATCTATTTCAAGGATGAATTTTACCTTATTTTATTTTGCTTTTATCTAAATTTACGGATGCAGTGAAAAATCACCCCAGGTTCCATTTACCAGTCTCCCAAATGGAAGAAATACAGGTTTTTGATATGCTTGTATATGTTTTTCTTTAACAGGTGTGCGAAAAAGGGAGCAATCCCAAACTGGTGGAACTGTTACTGAGTAGCGGGCCCCGTGAACAAGATGTGCGCAAAGCGCTGACAATAAGCATCGGGAAAGGTGACGGCCAAGCCATCAGTTTGCTCTTAAGGCGGCTTGCCCTGGACCTGGCCAACAACAGCATCTGCCTCGGAGGATTTGGTATAGGAAAAATTGAACCTTCTTGGCTCAGTCCTTTATTTCCAGATAAGACATTTAATTCAAGAAAAGAAACAAGTAAGTATTAAAAAAAAACATTTGGTATGTCTTATTTTTAGTAGTATTTTTTAAGTCACTCATCTTTTAGTTAGTTTTCATTCCACTTTGTTGCAACTTAAGCCAGAAACATTGTAAGGGTTTGGGTATCTTTTTCTTTTGTCATTAAATGCTTGGAAGTGATACTATACTTAAGTTCTTTATTACCCAGCAAATACATAGTTTATAAGGATAGTGCAACACTGTGGGATCTTTCTGAGGACTTTTCTTTTTATATATTTTATTTATTTATTTATTTTCTAAATTATTTATGTATTTATTTTTAGAGAGAGGGGAAGGGAGGGAGAAAAAGAAGGAGAGAAGCATTAGCATGTGGTTGCCTCTCTGGTGCCCTGCACTGGGGACCTGGCCCACAACCCAGGCATGTGCCCTGACTGGGAATTAAAGTCGCAACCCTTTGGCTTGCAGGCCTGCACTCAATCCACTGAGCCACACCAGCCAGAACTCTTTTTATATGTTTTAATTTTTATTATAAAAGTAATTCACCCTGGCTGGTGTGGCTCAGTGTTTTGGGCACTGGCCTGTGAACTGAGAGGTTGCTGGTTTGATTCCTGATCCCAGCACATACTTGGGGTGCGGGACAGCCTTGATTGGGGCATGTAAGAGGTTGCCGATTGATGTTTCTCTTGCACATCAATGTTTCTCATCCTCTCTTTTTCCCTCCCTTCCCCTTTCTCTAAAAATAAATAAAATTAAAAAAATCCCCCAAGTTCTCTCAGGCCTCCCACCCTGCATTGTCAGTACACTTGGTCCAGAGAATTTGCATTTAAAAAAAAAAGTGATTGAGCCCTGGCTGGTATAGCTCAGTAGACTGAGCGCAGGCCTGTGAACCAAAGGATTGCAGTTTGATTCCCAGTCAGGGCACATGCCTGGGTTGCAGGACAGTTCCCAGCAGGGGACACAGGAGAGGCAACCATACATTGATATTTCTCTCCCTCTCTTCTTCCCTTCCCCTCTGAAGATAAATACATAAAAAAAATCTTAAAAAAAAGTAATTGATGCTCATTTTAACAATAGGGAAACAGTCATAAGGAAGAAAATAACAATAACTTATTTCATCTCATAAGTAATACAGGTAAATTTTTGTGTACTTTTTATGTGTTTATATATACATATGCATTTAAATGTATGTGTATCAATAGAAACATATCTACATATATACTTTCATTTTTAAGTTAATATACTCTTGTATATACTCTTGTTCCAGTAATGCATTCATTACTGGAAATAGTCCATGCTTCTCACTCCAGTTAAGGCAATGGCTACCAAGAAAATGTATCTCTGCTCTTACAAGTGTTACAATAGTGCCTTGGGAGATTCCCTAGTGAAATCTGAAACTAGCCTCCATACACGGAAGGCAAGGAGAGACTGAAGACTGTTAGGTGGCTGGTTTAAAAAGCAAGGGAACTTAACATATGAGGCTTACCTCAGGCAACTGCAAGATGAGTAAATCTCCACACCCACCTGCTAGAATCTTAAAGGTTATATACAGGTCTCAACTGGTTTCAGTCACATATTCAGTCCAAGTGTTCTCAACCAAACCTCAGTCTGTCAAAGGCTACATCCTTGGGACAGGTCTCACTGTGGGGACAAGGGGCAGAATGTAAAGTCCAAGGTCATGGCTAAGATCTTCTGATTGCCAAGGTCCAGCTCATGCATTAGCCAGCAGTCATGTCCTGCCATTGACCTCTGCCAACATTTACTTTGTGTTTCAATTAAGGATGTAGTCTCTTTGTATTTTCAAGTTGATGTATATTTTGCATATATTAAATATGTTGATGACAAGTTATCATCCACCTCTTTTAACATTCCTGCCTTTTTCACTCTCTCTCAGTTACTCACACAAAGTGCATTTTTAAAGCTTGGGCTCCCAGCGGTGTCTCTGTTACCTCACTCCCACTCCCACTCCCGTCCCCACACTTCAGACCCTAAGGACTCTCTTGTTAATAACATGTTTTCTCTACTGTCATTTCTCTGACACACCTGACAGAACTCCACTCCTTATCAGCCCAACAGTCTGCTCTTTTTCTCTCTCCCTCACTGAGATGGTTGGATGCTGCTAAATTATCCATCCATGCTTATTGCTGCTTCTGTCTACTCAAGGTGCAACCTCCTCGTGGGACTTAGAACATCCCATCAGGCTGAATTTCCCTCATTTTCTTAAAGGCTTCATGTACTCTTACTTGAAGGATTTTCCTCTTGTTACTTTCTCTAATTCCCTTACCTTCTCTCTTCACCTGGCCATCTCTTCATTCTTCCTGCCTCAGCACCCTAACCGTTTTTACAAGAAAACTGTCCCTGCTCCCATGAAGTCTTGGTGGAAGGTTCTTCTACCTGTATTCCTAATACCTTTATTTGGCAATATCCATTAGAATTTTTAATGTAGGTACATACATTTTTGGCCTAGCAATATGCTAATAAGAATCCATGATACAGAAATTCTCAATGTACATAAAAATGCATGTTCAATGATGCACATTAAATTGTTTATAATAGCAAAATAGTAGGAAAAAATAGTAAGTATTTCCCATAAGGAACTATTCAAATTATCATGGTGCATTAATGCAGTAGAATGCTTTGCAATCGATGGAAAATAACATCTAGCAAATCCAAATGTTAGGGTATAGAATGCATTATTAGGCAAAAAAGAAAGGCACAGAACAGTGATTTTAGTATGCTGAAATGGTGTTTTTTTGTATACTGTTGGTGAGCACACAAGTGGGATATGGTAGTCTAAATGTTTGCATATGAAAAATAACACCTTAGGGAAAAACCGTAGCAGTGGGCCCTCTGGTGGCTGCCTCTGGGGACTTGGGAGACTGATGCATCGTGATTAGATCACATGCTTCCTCAGTTCAACACATTTCCAGGCAACAACCAGCTAACTTTAACCTTTTACACCTGGTAGAAAGAAACTGTGGGCTCATTGGAAAAAAATGGAGGCAGATTTATCACTTACTTCATTCTGTTTGTTCTGTATGAAGTTTTCTTTTAACCATAAGTCTTACCTAATTTAAAAAATATAATAATGATATTTGATTGATTTCATGGGTAGCTGGTTTGAATAAAGAACACTTTGGATTCATAGCTTTAAAACATTTATCAGGTCCTACTGTACTGAGTCACATCCACACATTATAATATGAACAATGAGAGTAATATTTGAAGAAATTTTCCAGGCTATATATAGCACAATGAGGATTCTGCCTGCTTATGAGAAGGATGATAGCTTTAAAATTCTACCTAATTTCCCAATATATTGAATCACTTATCAAGTAGTTAATAAAAATAAGTATATCATATCTTGAGCATATTCTATGTTGTAGGCATCATGCTAAACATTCTATATGCATCATTTCATTTAACCTTTTTGATAACCCCATGCTGTGCACACCGTCCTCTTCCCTTCCCACTCAAGGACACTGCCACTGAGGGGGCTGCTGCTGCTCACAAGTGGCATTTCTGTGAGGTGGGCACAGACCTGTCTGCCTTCAGAGCCCAGGCCCTTTGCTGGTTTAAGTTGGTTTCTTAACATTCAGCTTTGTCATTTACACCAAAGCTTTGCGTTAATTTCTGTGATGTTTTGAAAATTAAAATTTACTGCCTGTTAAACATGCAATATCAGAGTTATAAAGTGACTTTGGAAGTAGGAATAAACAATTTTTAAGAAGTACTAGAATATATAAGGAACTTTGGTATATGTTTAGGTTTGTCTAATTGTTGATTTCTAAGTTGCTGGTGTATCTTTTTTATTTTCAGATATAGGATGCACCCTAGCAAGAATGGTCCTCAGATACCAGATGAAAAGTGCTTCGGAAGAAGGAGTAGCCTCAGGCAGCAATGGGCATTTTTCTGAAGAAGTACTTAACAAATGTGATGAATGGACCTTCATTCCTGAGTCTTACATGGACAGTGTATTTGGTCAAAGTGATGATCTAGATAGCGAAGGTATTTATCATTCAAAAAGTAGTTTCCTGTCTATTTAAAAACCCTTCCACACTGGCATTGAAAAATATGAGTTGAGACAAAAACCTGATTTAATTCATTTGGAAAAACTTGAGGAAAACCTGTTCGTTGTTAGAAATAGTTGGTGCTTACTAACTCTGGTGCAGGCAATGGCTGTAAGCAAAATGTATCTCTGCACTTGTGAGTGTTACGGTCCTTCCTGTAACCGGTGAGTGGTGACTGCTGTGGTGAAACGCACAGACTGGAAGTGGATTCCATGCTCCATCAATGACTTTCTGGACTGCGTACGCCCCTGACCCTGATTAAAGGCAGTATTGCCAACCTGCCAGGATTATTTATAGGAATTAGATAAAATGTATATAAACTGTCTGGGAGAGTTCTTGGCAAATAGGAAGTGCTTAATAAATATATATTTACCTTTACTAGAATTAAAAATAATATCCATATTTTAATAATTCATAAAATAACTTTGAAAAAATTAACATGGCAAGATATATACTGACAGTGATTTGGGCTGATATATTTAACACAATGCAGTTTGATCAGAAAGAAAATCTCATGTTGCAAGTCCAAGTATTTTTTTAATTAAACTTACTGGTGTGACATTGGTTCTCAAAACCATACAGGTTTGAAGTGTACAAGTCAATAAAACACCATCTGCACATGGCATCAAGTGCCCGTCACCCCAAGCAAAGTCTCTTTCTGTCTGTATCCCCCCCACTTTGCCTTCCTCCAACTACTTCCGTGGCTCCTTTCCCTCTGAGGATCCCCACACTGTTGTCTGTGTCTATGTATTATGTCTATTTTTTTTCCTTAATCCTCACCCAGTCCCCAATCCCTTTCCACTGCCATTCTCTCTGTCCCCTGTGTCCATGCCTCGTTTCTATTTTGTTCATTAGTGAGATCATGCGGTATTTGTCTTTCTCCGACTGGCTTATTTCACTTTGTTTAATAATAGACCCATCCATGCTGTTGAAAGAGGTAAGAGTTCTCTTTCCAAATGCAGAGTAGCATTGCACTGTGTAGATGTACCACGGCTCTTTTTCTGTCTGCTCATCTCCTGATGGGCACTGGGCTGTTTCCAGATCGTGGCTGTGGTAAATAACACTACAGGGAACATAGAGGTGCATACTTCCAAATTAGTGTTTCAGCTTTCTTTCTTAGGATATATTCCTGGAATGGGACTGCTGGGACATAGGGAAGTTTTATTTTAAATTTTTGAGGTAACTCCATTCTGTTTTCCACAGCGGCTGCACCAGTCTGCATTCCCACCAACGGTGCACTGGGGTTCCCTTTACCCCACATCCTCGCCAACACTTGTTGTTTGTTGACTTATTGATGGTAGCCATTCTGACAAGTGTGAGGTGATATCTCATTGTGACTTTCATTTCATAAAATAAACTTTATTGAGAAATAATTACTGTAAAATAAAATGCACCTCTTTTACATGTATATTTTCATGGATTTTGAAAATTTTGTACACTCATGTATTCATCGCCGCTATCAAGTTATACAACACTTCTACCATCCAACAAGGCCCTTCGTGCCTCTTCACAACAGATTTCCCCAACCTTGGTTCATGGCAACCACTGATTTGCTTTCGGTCACTATAGATTACACTAGTGTTTTCTCAAGCTGCATATAAACGGAATCACACAGAGTCTTCTTTTATGTTTGGCTGTTTCCCAAAGTGGTTGTACTGTGTTATCCTCCCATTAGCAACTTATGAAAGTTCCGGCTGCTTTGTATCCTCATCACACTACTCACTTGGTACTGTCCGTCCATTTCATTTCAGCCATTCCAGTGAAGGCATAGTCCTAGCTCGTTTGGGATGAGTGGGAAATGGGGATGGCTGGGGTGCGGGGAGTGGTAGGGGGAAAAAGAAGACAACTATTTTTGAACAACAATAAAAAAGTTAAAAGAAGAATATTTATTTCTTAGATCACTATTGATATTGAGATTATTTTCCTGTTCTTATTGACCATTCATATATTTTCTTTGTGAAGCATCTGTCGACATGTTTTGCTATTTTTTTGTGTTGTTGTCTATCTTTTTGTTATGAGTTTGTATATATTCCGGTAGGAATCCTTTGCAAGTATTTTCTCCCAGTTATACCTTGTCCTTTTATTTTATAGTTATTTTTCAGAAAGCAGAATTTTTAAATTTTGATAGTTTTTCCATTTTTTTCTTGTATAGTTTGTGTTTTTTCCAGCCAATTTAAGAAAGCTTTTCCTATCCCCAATTTGTACATATTTTCTCCTATGTTTCCTCATGGAAGTGTTACAGTCTTAGCCTTTACCTTTATGTCTAAAATCCATTTAAATTAGTTTTTGTGTATGGTATCAGTGAAGGGTTGACATTTTTTTCCTTGTAGGTATCTAGTTGTTTCAATATAGCTTGTTGAAAATACTCTATTTCCTCATTGAATGAATGGCATGGTTGTTTAATTTAGTAGACCATGTAGGTAAGGTTCTATGTCTGCATTCTTTGCTCTATGCTGTTGATTTATATGTTCATTCTTATGCCACTGCCCATTATCTTGATTACTTTAGTTTAACAGCAGGTCTTGAAATCAGGTAGTGTTACGTCCTCTGGTGGTGTTTTTCAAAATTGTTCTTATGAAGCTAGGTTCTTTGCATTCCATATTTATTTCAATCATAATTTATTCTGGGATTTTTTGTTAGAACACATATTTATATACATTTATGTAGAATTAGTTTATAAATAATATATTTTTAATATTATAAATATAGAATTAATGTATAAATAATTACCTTAAATCTATAAGTAAATTTAGGGGACTGATGTCTTAATAATGAGTCTTCTTGCATATTAGTGTGGTATATTTCCATTTATTTGTCATGTAAAGTTTCTCTCACTAAAGTTTTATATTGAATGTTTTTTGAAGCTATTGTAAATAATATTGTATTTGAATTCCAGTGTCCAATAGTTCACTGCTAATATATGGCAATATAATTGATTTCTTTGTATCTTAATGTTATGTCCTGTGAACTTGCTAAGGTCTGTCTTTTCTTGTATTGTCTTATTTCATTGGCTAGTACCCCCAGTACTATGTTGAACAGAAATTGTAAGCATAGGCATTATTTTTGGCTTTCCAAACACAACATGAAAGCATTCAGTTTCCTATTATTAAGTATGATGTAGTTTTTTTCATAGACACCCTTCATCAAGTTGAAGAACCTCTTTTTAGCAATTGTTTGCGGAGCCTTTTTATCACTAGTGCATGTTGGAAAATGCTTTCCTGTCTCTGCTAATATGGGCATATTTTCCCCTTTATTCTGTAAATATGGTTAATTGTATTGACAGATTTTCTAATGTTAAACCAAACTTGCATTTGTGGGGTAATTATCATGTGGTCATGGTATAGTATTCTTTTTGTATACAACTGGATTTGATTGTCTAAAATTTTGTCAAGTATTTCCTATCTGTGAGGGATATTCTTCTGTAGTTTTACATACAGAGCATTATGAGAGTAGTGTTAGACTCTTGAAATGTTGGACAGTATTTCCAGGTCTACTATTATCTGAAAGAGTTTGTGTAGGAATATTTTTTCCTTAACTGTTTAATAGAATTCACCAGTAAAGCTGTGTAGGTATAGACTTTTTGGAGGAGATTTTTAATTATAAATCAAATAACTTTAGTGGATTTATTATTTTGATTGTTTATTACATCTTGCATAGGTTTTTATGATTTGAGATTTCAAAGAATTTGTCATTTCATATAGGTTGCCAGATTTATTTGTTTGATGTTATTTATAATAATTCTGTTATTCTGTTAATCTTTGAAATATCTGTAGATATCTGATCTTTAATTCTTGATAATTTGTGTCTTTTCTTTTTTCTTCAGTCTAGCTCAAGATTTGTCAGTTTTATTGATCATTTTAAGTTCAGAATTTTGTTTTATTGATTTTTTCTCTATTCATTTATTTTCCTTTTCATTGATTTTTTATTCTAATTTTTATTTTCTTTATTTTACTTATTTTGATTTTATTTGTCTCTTCTTTTTATATATTCTTAATGTAGAAACTTAGAAAACTGATTTTCAGGTATTTCTTATTTTATTACATGAACACAGTGCAGATCCTTCCATGAACTACTTTGGCTGCATCCTACAATGTTTGTATGTTCTGTTTATGTTTGGTTTTGAAAATGTTCTAATTGCCTGTGTGATTTTTTTTTTGACTCATGGGTTATTTTGAAGAGTGTTTATTTTCCAAATATTGGAGAATTTTCTATATAACTTTCTCTTATTGGTTTAAATTTAACTTTGTTGAGTCAGAGACCCTACCCTGATGATTTACATCCTTTTATATTTATTGAGATGCTTTGCACACTACCGTATGGTCTATCACGGTGAATGTTCCATGTGAAATTTTAAAGAATATGTGTTTGGCTAACTTGGAGTTGTCTCTTAGGTCAAATTGCTTGGTAGTATTTTCAGGTCTTCTATATCATTACTGATTTTTCTGTACTTGATTTGAGAAAGAAATGTTGAAATTTGAAATTATGGATTTGTTAATTCTTTTAATTTTATCACTTTATGCTTTATGTATTTTGAAGCTCTGTTATGGGGTATACAAACAATAAGGGTTATATTTTTGATAACTTTACCCCTTTATACTGATATAGCTTTGCATCTAGCATCATCATTTCCTTCCTCCTGAAGAACTCCCTTTTACAGTTCTTATAATGTACATCTACAGGAAACCCTTTGCAGATTATGCAAGTTGTCTTGCCATCACTCTGGCCTGTGGAATTCCCAGCTAAGTTAGTCTCCATGAACGTTGATCTTCATCTCCTTATGTTAGGAAAGCCATCAAGCTTTGTTTGAATTCCTTCTCCCAGTGCTCCTGGCCCTCCAATTGCCCTGAGGGGGAAGACCAGGATGATCATAAGGCGTACAGTATTGGTTTCCCTCATCCAGGGACCGCGCAGTCCTGCACTGTCTGCTGCCCAGTTCCTGAAACCAGTTGTTTTCAAACACTTTGTCCAATTTTCCAGTTGTTTGTGGGAGTCAGTTCCGATTGGTGCTTCTACCTCCATCATGGCTGAAAGAAGAATTCTTCCTAAGTAGTTTTAAATAAAGGAAAACATTAGAAGTGCTAACATAAAAATAATTATAAGATGTATATGTTGCTTATATAAACAATATGCTAATAGAAGTTCCACAAACATAAAAGGGGATAATTATGAAAATATGATAATTATAAGATATGTAAATATAATTAAATTATAAAGTCTATTCTATTAAATGCTTAAGCATAAAGTCATTTTAAATTTTAAGATAAATTTTAATGATAAATCAAGTAGGAAGTATTTGCATTAATTTTATGATTTATATAGAATATTGTACAGTTGATTCTTGAATATGCGCTATAGATTTTATAATTTGTTTTGGCAATTAAAAATTACTTATCCTCTGAAGATAAAGAGTGGTGGGATTTAATTTCATAATTTTTCAGTCATGCATCCACATTATCAATAGTAATATGATTTACTTATTGATCTTTATCTTTTGAAAATCCATAATTTTAGAAGTAGTTTTCATCTCTTTTCTCTCAAAACAATATGGCTAACTAAATGCCAGGTGTTTATTTAATGTTATTTTATGCACAAAAACATAAAGTATGAAATTTAAATAGAGATGTACTCAAGATTGCTGAATGTTAAGTAATTTAAAGTGTGGTTTCAATATTTAAAACAAGATTTGAAAATTTTCTGAGAAAAATTCAGAGAAACAGAAAAGAATAACTTTGATCTGATTTGTGCATAAACCTTCTCTGCTTCCCACACATGCACATGTTGATTATTGCACATGTAACTGTGTTTCTACACGGCTCTTCTGTGCCGTGAGCTCCTATGAGTCATGGATTGGTTTTCCTGCTTGTCTTTATCCAACACTTATTTAGTGTGTCTAGTCTGTGACAACCATTTGGTAAATATTTATGGATGGAAAAAAAGTAACTGAGTTTTAAAACTGAAAAGCCAAGATAATTTATCATTTCTATAGTAGACATGTAACAAGAACTGGGCAATTTCCATGCATGGTATGGGTTTAATCGTTTATAACTGAATGTGGTACTAGTATCTTATGACTGAGTCAACATTTCTTACTTGCCTTTATTTTATCATTTAAAAATAGGAAGTGAAGGTTCATTTCTTGAGAAAAAAAAGAAGTCAAATTCAATTAGCACGGGAGAATTTTACCGAGATCCTGCCTTGCCGCGCAACTCACCAGTTCTGCAAAGGCATCCCAATTCGTTGGTAAGTTGGCTTGTGCTTCTGCTGTGCACTTTGTGACTGACCTTTCTCTGGATGACTGAAATCATAGGCCTGAACTGGGAGCTATTGGTGCAAAATTTCCCTGGTGTATGAGAAGTTTATATCAGAATACAAGTGAAGAAATACATATTATTTTATATTTACACTTATAGACTTCAGTGCATTTGGGGCATAAACAGGATGGCGCAAAAGTAGCTTTACGTTTCCCTATGGAAAAAGTAGGTTAATTTTCATATGGAAAACTGTACAATAATTAGTACGTAATAGTAAAACAATAAACTCTGTGTTTTGCGTATTCACAACTGTAAACCTACTTTTGCCACCCCCTGTATGTACTAAGTACAGTTCAAAATGGTTTTATCCTTTTCTTCTTTTCAGAGCTCCATGTCTACAATGCCTAGCCTAGGTCTCTGGAGGTCTTACGGTGTGACCAGTCCCATGATTACTTCAGTTAGAAATCCTATAGTGATTCCTAGGAAAACTAGATGGAAAATATTCTCTTTGCTCCAAAAAATGACAGTAACTGTACTAAAAATGTCTATCTGCTTAATAGGGGCCCATTTTCAGTCATGAAGATTTACTGAAGCGGAAAAGAAAAATACTGCCTTCAGATGATTCACTCAGTAAGTATTTCAAAGTAATTGTAGGTAAATAGATACTTTGAACAGAATATAGAATTTGTTAACATTTCTTCTGATTGTTTAGATGTTCATCGTGCCAGTTTCATCTTATATAATCTTCAAATTATATTTACCTAATAATTACAAACTCTAGAAAAATGAATACAATTACATATCTAAAAATTTACCTTTTATGGTGTTATATAGGACTCCTTTATTTTTTCCACTCTTTTTCTGAAATGTAAATAATACCCACACCAATGTCATTCTTTATCCCTTTCTCCAGTTCTATTGTTTTTTTTTTTTTTTTTTTACGCTAATACCACTTGATTAAACATTTTTTACTTATTCTCTATCTCTGGCACTAGAATGTAAGTTCCATAGTTTGGTTTTTTGCTGAATCTCCGGTGCCTTGAGATTGTTGAGAGTTGTACACTATTAGGTGATCAGTAAACTTTTGCCAAGTTAGATTAGCTGCTTATATTTCCATTGTTTATTTGTCTTTGACAAAAGGGTCATCAAAACTCCCATCCCACGTGAGGCATTCAGACAGCAGTTCTTCCCTGGCTTCTGAGAGAGAACATATTACATCATTAGATCTTTCAGCAAATGAACTCAGAGATGTTGACGCCCTGAGCCAGAAGTGCTGTATAAGTGGGCACTTGGAGCATCTTGAAAAGCTGGAGCTTCACCAGAACGCACTCACAAGCTTTCCACAACGACTCTGTGAAGTAAATTTAATTTATCCTAATATCCTCAGGATATTTGAAGAGGTTTTGCATTGGTATTTAACTTCCATGGTTAAATCGTAAAAGGAGGTTCCACTTTTGCATCATGGGACAGTAATTCTCCCATTTTCTTGTTTTCACACAAATATCTTTGGGTGGTGCTCAGAAACACCTGTGAGGGTCAGCCCTGGGAATGGAAACGTGGTTGGAAAGGAATTCAGGGTTCTGTCCTAATGATACGTGGCGCACGTTAAAGTCCCTCAAGGCTTTCTGTTGGTTATACTTTAATTACTTAGTTGCTGTAAAAACAATTTGAACTGCTCGAATTCGGTAGATTGGACTGAGGCCTGGTTTGGTGGCGCTGGCTCTGGCCGAGCGGCCAGCTGTGCGAGCACAACGTGCTGCTGCCCGACTGCCCTCAGCCTCTTGGTTTCCCCCCTGCAAAATGCAGAGGCTTGACTGACTATCCCTAGGGCACTGATTGAGTCTCAAAATTTTGAGTTTCAAAATTTTATATGTAACTTAAAAATTGTTTTTTTTCTCAAAGTTCTTATTTCATAAAAATTAAGGTATAGAATTGCCTGCTGAGAGGGTAATCCTCTGAATATTGAATTTTTCATCATATTTTTGTACTATGGATCAATTGTCAAAGAACTTAGATGGTCAAGTTTTTAAAAATTACTAACAAATGTTTAAATTATTAATCTGATTTCTTTGAACTGTAAAATTTGATAAGGGATATACTAGGTATTTTTTTAAAGCCAGTTTGTTGCAAACACATTTTCCCTTTTCTGACTTATAAAGTTTACCATAGTTTTGAGATATTTAAAAAGCAACATTGCATGATTTTTAAACATATCATAATGTCTTTCTCCTAAAGTCTGTGTGTCTGAGGAGAGAGAGGAAAGAAAGGTGATCCCCCAGTCCTCTCTAAAACCTGTCTTCTCTTTCTTCTCCTCCTCTGTCTGACTAAAATCTCCAAGTCACAGGGTGTCATTTTGAATGTCACTTCCTTATCCTCTGGTCTCCTCTTGTCCTCTTCTTTCCTCCAGACTAGGTTGGTTACCCACCTGGTTTACATTTCCTCAGCACCTGGAATTTCTCCCCCAGTGCTCTTTCCCCCATACATTTTTATATATGGTATACTGTCCTCAATACACTGTGAGCTCCTTGAGAACAGGAACTGTGTGAGGCTTGCTTGTGTCTATCCCCAGTGGCCAGTAAGTTCTGACATATGGTAAAGGCTCAATCAATAATTATCAGATTAATTTGTGAAGGATTTGGTAGACCTTCAATAAATATAAGTTAAAGAATAAGTAAACAAAAACTAGAATTCAGTCTAGCTGAAGGGGAGAAGGAGGGAGGGAGGGGGAGAGAGAGAGAGAACCTGAAGAGTGCCATGGCAAGGTGAAATGTAAGGAATTCAAAGACAGAACCAAGCAACTGAGAACTTTCTCTTAAGAAAATTTCAAATTGACACCCCTAGGTGGCAGTGTTTGTACCTGCCTAACCAAAATAAATAAATAAATAAAATAAAATAAAATAAAATAAAATAAAATAAAATAAAATAAAATAAAATAAAAAAATCCTGATTAAACCTTGGGAATAAATAATTTTAAAATCTATCTCCCTGAATAATCTGGTAGGGTCTGAAACAATGGCAGAAAGTTCGAAACAGCTTCTGGGGCAAATATCTATTAATAAGCCTTTATAATCACATCAAACTCTTTAGAATTCTATGTGAGGATAAATATACAATACATAAAGAAGAGCACAGGGAAGTGATTGTTTTGGTATTTAAGCCCTTTGACAATAATTTATACCAAAGATTTAAAAATAGATAATATGTAAATGGAAGTTTTGCTTTATAAGTTTTGCTTAAGTTATGCTCTAAGTAAACTTAGAAATTGCTTAAAAATAGAGATTTGAAACAAAAAGTTTCCTAAAAAGAAGAGGTTCTAAATACAACATGTATTATATACAGTGACTACTTTTATGGTTAAATCTTATTTATATTAAAATGTATAACAATTCCCAAAAGCTAGTATTTAAAAAAATGTATTCCCAGGATTATATTGTACTGTTTATTCATGAAGTCATTAGTTTAAATATTTGAGTCTTATTCTACCTACATTTTTACTTGTTATAAGAATAACTAAACCTTAGTTTTGTCCTGCTTTTGAAAGCCTATCTACTATATTTTTCCTGATTTTACCCATTTTAGAGCAGAGATAGTTGGACCAGTGAGTGTACTGAAGTTCTCTTGTGTATTGTGTTTTCAGCATTGTGTGTGTGTGTGTGTGTGTGTGTGTGTGTAAAATTCTTAATGGTTCTAGTCACCAGTGGTACAAAAGGCAGAAATATTAGCTAAACTTAAGTTTCTCAGGTGGTTCATTTTGGAATTTTAAAATACTATCTTTCCAGACTCTGAAGTGTTTGACACATTTGGACTTGCACAGTAATAAATTTACATCGTTTCCCTCCTACTTGTTGAAAATGAATTGTATCACCAACCTTGATGTCTCTCGAAATGACATCGGACCCTCCGTAGTTTTGGATCCTGCAGTGAAGTGTCTGACCCTGAAACAGTTTAACCTGTCGTATAATCAGCTGTCTTCTATTCCTGAGAATCTTGGTGATGTTGTGGAGAAGCTGGAACAGCTCATGTTAGAAGGGTAAGAAGGTTACATTAGACAACAGGTTGCCTTACAATAAGATTTTGAAAGGTTGACAGAATATGCTGATGGTATTTCTATAGCAGAAAGTTTTATACAGTGTTATGATAAAAAACTGAGGCAACGAATATCGCAACTTGTATCAACTGACCTAAAATTTCACAATTTTAAAATCTCCTTTGATGCTGTTCTTTGCAAATGAATTGTTTTTATTTTTTTAAAGCATATGAGTTCATGCAATTTAATATCCTTTTTTCTCCCTATGACTAGAAATAAAATATCAGGAATGTGTTCCCCGCTGACCCTGAAAGAGCTGAAGATTTTGAACCTTAGTAAAAACCACATTTCATCCCTGTCAGAGGACTTTCTTGAGGCTTGTCCTAAAGTGGAAAGTTTCAGTGCTAGAATGAATTTTCTTGGTAAGTGTTCTGTGTGAGCCTTCTCTTTACCAGTACTTTGGAATATGATAAGATGAGTCGTATAGGTGGGAATTTAAAGGTGTTATTTTAGTTTAAATACTGTGCTGGAGTTTCAGATATACAGTTAGCTGATTGGTGATAAAAAGAAATGAGGTGTTAAGCCTTGGACACAGGAAGGAAATTAAATGCATATTGCTAAGTAAAAGAAGGCAAGCTGAAAAGGCTGCATACTGTACGATTCCAACTATAAGACATTCTGGAAAAGGCAAGCTATGGAGACGGTAAAACACTCAGTGGTTTCCAGGAGTTTGGAGGGAATTGGAGAGGGATGAATAGTCGGAGAAAAAGGGGTTTTAGGACCGTGGTGCTATTGTTGTTACTGTCATGTGGACACATGTCATTATACATTTGTCAAGAGCCATAGAATGTATAACACAAGAGAGTGAACTCTGTTGTCAACTATGGATTTTAGTTAATAATAATGTATTAATATCAGCTCATTAATTATAACAAATATACTGAACCATGCAAATTATTCACAATAGAGAAAAATGTGTGTTTATGGGTGGTGGTGGTGAGGAGAAAAAGGATGTATGAGGGAAGTCTGTACTTTCCACTCAAATTTTCTGTAAATACAGGCTCTGTCTGGAAACAGTCCAACCATTGTTAATATGAGAACAGTTTGCATGACATGAATGTAACCTGGCAGCCAAGGAGAGTGGACTGGAATATGCATGCATGAACAACGACAGCTTCACTGTACTAGTCAGTGGGGGTAGTAGATGCCATTGAGTGAGCATGTGTACCATTGTGTGGCCATTGCATTCAAAATGACTGACTGAGTAGAGCAATGAATCTGCCTCAGATTTTGCATTAAGCTTGAACATTCGTCTATGGAAACTATGTGGATAATTCAGAAGGCTGTAGCTATGGGCAACTAGTGATTGACAGCATCATTGTGACAATGCATGTGCCCCTTTATGCGTCACATCTCATGCAGAGTTTTTTTGCAAAACATCAAATCACCCAGGTGACTCAGCACCCCTACAGCCCAGATTTGGTGCCCTGTGACTTCTGGCTTTTCTCAAAACTAAAATCACCTTTGAAAGAGAAGAGATTTCAGACTGTTGTTGAGATTCAGGAAAATACGATGGGGCAGCTAATGGCGATTGGGACAACTGTGTACAATGTTTTTTGTATCTTGTATCTTCAATAAATGTCTTTTTTTCATAGTACATTGCCAGATGCTTTCTGGACAGACCTCTTATAATGCTACTTGAAAAAAGTCTACTTTTTGACACGGAAATTGAGAACAGGCTGATAGTGACCAGAGGGAAGAGGGCAGGGAATTTCAGGGGAAAAGGGTGAAGGGTTTGCAGGAACAAGTATAAAGGACATATGGACAATAACAAGGGTGGGGGTGGAAATGGGAGGGAGGTGGTGAGGGCTGGGGGGTGGGCTGGGATGGGGGAAAAGGCAGAAACCTGTACTTGAACAACAATTAAAAAATAAAAATAAAAAATTACAATGCTAAATAAAACAATTAAAAAGAAAAATCCACTTTTTAACTATTAAAAATTAAAAATGTTAATATTAAAATTTTTAAATTAAAAATAATTTTAGGAAGTTATTATTGACATAGACCCAGATGACAATATCTTGGGCTACAGATAGTCATTATACCATGGTCCCTTTTAGTCTACTAAACTGAAAAATCTATGGCTACTTGAGCTGGATAAAACAGGAATACCGAGTTTCCTACTGAAGTTTCTTTAGAAATTTTTGGAGTATAAATGTAATCAGTATTGTTGTTTTTTTAAGAAATAAAATTAATCATTGACAGTTTTCAAATTAGTAAGATTAATGTACATTCATTGAATTTTTGCTTTATGTAAGATACTATAATAATACATAGTATGATTATTACTTTGATTAAAAGTCATAGAATACTCTTAGCATGTGAGGTAGCAGGGAATTTTGTTCCTTCGTAGCCCATCTGAACATTCTAATGTTAAGGGAAAGACACTTTTGTAGCGGTAAACAGGAGCCCCGCATATTTTGTCTTCCCTGATGGAAGCCATGTGCACCTTGCTGGTCACATGACTATCCCATACCTGACTCAGTGAGGTCATTTTTTTCAGTAAAATAATGTTTAATACTTTCCAATAGAATACAGTTGGACTACTTATTTTAAAAAATAGTGACTTGTCAAATATCAGAAACGAATAATGCTAAAAGTCATGTTGACTTGCATAACATTTTCCCTTTTTCTCCCTCCCTCTTGCCCTTTTCTAATATTGAACATGTTGTTACCCTGAGCCTGGAACTGGGGATAGGGTGAGTCCCTTACCAGTGAGCAAAGCAAACCCAGTCTCTGTCCTTTAGGACCCTGTACTTAAGTTCAAAAGACAGGCATTAAAGAATCACGACACCACTAAATGTGGTTGTGTGTTCTGCTAAGCGTTGTGAAGGAAAGGTCCCTGGTGCTAGGAGGGTACTTTAAGGGAATCTGATACTTACTGTGGAGGTGGGGAGGCTTGATGCTTAAGGTGGGTCTGGGGAAAAGAGCATTTGAAAGGACCCTGAGGCTTGGTTATGGTGAATATGTCATCTCAGCTGCATTTCACAAAAATCCTGTGGGGTAGGACAAGTATGATCTCCACTTGACTAATTGAAGAGATTAAAGCACTTGAGGTTTTTGTGTGACAGGTTAGGGCATGGAATTAATTAACTAGTTGTGAAAACTTGAATACACCTAAGCTCACAAGTCTATTTGGTTTTCACTACACAGCTCTAATAGTTTTAGAAGCCGCCTTGTCTTTGGGAGGGTGCGCTGTGGAGGTGATGTGTGAGTGGGATAGCGAACCGTCAAAAATCATCTCGTGAAATGAAATTTTAGTTCTTTACTTGTACAAGAGTGTTTTCCATATAGCATTTGAACCACGAGATTCTAAACTCTAAAGTGGAGAATCATTTCTACTAATTTATTTTGTCACAAATACTTTTGGGAGATAGGTGAGGTGTAGTTTTGCATGCACTTTTCTGTTCCTCAGGAAGACAGCTTCTAGCAGTGTCCTGGAACTTTTTAACCCTTGGAGGTTTTCTAGATAAAGCATAACTCATATTTTTAATCTCAAATATACTAAGAAATAATTCTCAAGCCACTTTCATACAACCATAGATTTTTAGGTTTTCAAAGAATATCAGGTATCATTTTGTCTAGCTGCACCGTTTTGCAGATAACAAAACAGGCTATATGATTTGCTCGGTTTCCAATACTGTATTCCACAAAATTTTATGCCTTAGAGGTCCCCATACTGTATTTCTGTTTTTGGAAATTCATAACATATACCAGAATAGTGAGAACTCTGTGGTATTTCACTTTATTTTACCTATGTTTCCATAATCTCTGAAGATCACATGATCAAATAATATAGTTGTTAAGTTCTGGAGGGGGGCTCTGTCCACAGGCCCCCCTCTCCCTGGCTGCCATGGATGAGAATAAGTCTATTAAGACATGATCTGCTTGGGGAGGAAATGTGATGGATCTCTCACAGGAGAAGGACCAAGAGCCTGTTCCTCAATGGGCTTTCATTGGGTTCATTTGCATAGGAATACAGGGTATATATGTAAAGGTCATCAATCATTGTCAGGCAGTAATGACCAACAATAGACAACATTCAAAGAACTACCAGGGCTTATTTAGAGTCAGGATCAGATAGCCAAAGGGCCATAAAACTTTGGGAAGACAAACTCATTTCATGCTTGCACCCCTATCATTTAAATTGAGGGTATTAGCAAAGCAGGTTTCACAGAATTTTGTGCATTCTTTCTTAGGCCTGATCGCCCCAAGGAAACTGCCCTTTCCAGCACAGGGCCACACCTACCTCTGGCATTGTTTCAGGCTTAAATCAGACAGGGGAAGTAAGGCAGCCAAGAGATTAGGAGACTTCTTGCAGACAGAAAGAGGACTCAGGCTATGTCAAAGCTGAGGGGCAAGGTCCATCACCCCCTTTTTCTGTAGCCCCCCAAGTCCTTCCCTGAGGGCCCCTTCATGGCCAGGCCTGTCTTAGGTCATCCCTCCTTTGAGGAATCTTACCCTTCATTGATTAACCAGTCATTTGCCTGGGGCCAAGCAGAGTGAAGTAAAGGGGCAGAGGCAGTGCTCCTGCCAGGGAGATAAGCTTTGTCTCCTTAGTGGCTTATGGTCCCAAGGTCTCTCACTTGGCCTTAGGCATGCGGGAGTTACAGCTTCTGAAACCAGGCAGGGCGGTTCCCAACATTAAGTAACATCTATTATCATTCCATAGAATACCCTTTATGAGATGGTACTATGAGAAATTCTTCATATTATATTGTGAATTAGTATTCCAAAGTGTTTTGTTTAAGTTACTTAAGAGTAATTTGAATTAATCCATTATGTATTTCATGTAATATCACACATAATTTAAAATGAATGTTATAATAATTTTAACTTTTATAGATATTACATGGGTGAATTTATATTTAGATAATTTTGTAGCTTTCATATTAAAAGATATGTGTAAGTATGGTGTATTTTTGTAATGGTTAGTAGTACAGTTAAGGATATTACCTTATTTTAAAAGTAGATTTTTATAAAAATTGTTAGTATGAGACTAGAAATTAAATTAAGTGACAGATCATTTGTAGCTGTTCTTGTAGAATACAGTAGAAACTAGTTAAGATGATTAAAATGTCCCTTACCTCATCTTTTTTCTTTTAGCTGCTATGCCTTTTTTACCTTCTTCCATGACGAGCATAAAATTATCTCAAAATAGATTTACATGTGTTCCAGAGGCAATTTTAAATCTTCCACAGTAAGTTTATTATTTTAATTTTAAACCACATAAGCTGGAACAGAGCCCTCAGAAGTATGATTTTGGCTTAGGCAAATAAATGTAATTATTTCTCAGCTTAATGTTTTAAATCTATGAATGTTGGACATTCGCTAGACAAAAGACAAAGTTGTGACTTGGATTTTTTAACTTTTGTATTAATTTAGTGTGCTGTTGTGTAGAATCAGTTTAAGATTACTTGCTATATAATTGCATTATTCTAATCAAATGAGATTTCATTGGCTATCACATTAACTTTGAAATTGTACTTGCTCTGGAGGTTGATATGTTGCTAAGATACTGTTAACTTAAAATTATACTTAAGTTTCAGCAATGTTTTTTGTGAAGATTATGATAATTTATGTAGTCCCAGGTATTGTGGGATAATTTTGGTTATTTTCAATAAAAACAAAAGCTTCCTGTTAACAGATTCATGCATTAAATAGATTTGAAATATGTTGTCATCTTACATAGTATTCTAATGGTGTTATGCATTATAAGCCAAATCCAGAAGTGTATGGGTGCAACTATATACATATATAGACAAATGATACTTAGTTATAATTTAGCTATAGAATGTGTCAGAAATATAATAGTTAATTTAAATCCAGCTTTAAAATGTGTCAGATACTGTTCTAGCGGCATAGCAGTGGCTCATCTCTTTCATCTTCCTGATAATCCTATGAAATAGTTACTGCTATTATCTTCACTTTATGATGAGGACATCATTTCATTAGAGTTATAAAGTAACTAGCCCAAAGTCACTGTTTTAAACACTGGTGGTTTGACTTCAGAATCTCAGCTCTCACATACAGGCACCTCCAGAATGCAGGTGGTCCTATGTTTTAAGCATAATATAATCCAGACACTATGTTTGAAAGTTAATTATTTATGAAATTTGATTGAGATACATGCCATAAAGAAGATTTCTTCCTGGAGAACCAGCAATGTTATCTAGTCCCTAATTATACTATACTTTTAGATGCCATCTTCTGGCATACATTTCCAGCATTTTGTATACATTCCTTTAAGTTTATTCTGTTGTTTCACAAGTGAGCATCCAGGTGGCCGGCTTTAATCTCCATTAAGGCTAAGAGACACTGCTTTGAACAATCCTGGTGATTCTCAAGTTTGTCTCTTTTGCATTGTTTGCTAGACATTGATATCTTATCTCTAATATGGCCAAATATATTTTCTTGTTTTCATGCATTTTAAAATTGCTGTGCAGACTTGAATCTTTGTCTAACAGACTGTAGAGCTATGTGAGTTTAGAATTAATTCATCATGCTTCAAAGATGCTGAATGAAAGGGGTCTGTACGTAGTTGTAAAAGTCCAGGCAAACTTTTAGTCAAATATACCACAATCCCTGACTGTCTTTATTCTTCCTACACGCATACACTTATATGTAACACGTATTTTTCTATTTTCTGCAAACTTTGGGTAGCATGTTCTTGCATGAAAGCAACTATTTTTCATCAAGAGCCTACTGTATGCAAGATATCAGTTTCAGTGTTGCATCATTTGTCACACTGAGACAAGCTGGTAACAGGGTGTGCCGGTGCACAATATTGATGAACTCCAGGACCCAACCTCTGAAGAATCCTTCCAGGAATGAGTGAAACTGAAAAGACATATGGAGACTACATATTTGTAACTCTTGAATAGAAGGCAGGAATGTTAGTGACTGTTTTTATATTTGTTAATTATTATGATTTTTCAGGTATCATAAATATTTGTAAGACACTTGTTCTTTTTCTCATTTTGAGCTTGACATTATTATGTTTCTGAAGTAAGGAAATTAGGCCTTAGTTTTGCTTTTAATGGTTCTTATTCAGTTAAATGTTCCTAGCGAGACATGCTTTCTTATACCTATACCTATATGTACAGAAAAACACACGTACATACTTATATGTAAATACTGTTAGTTTTAAAGTTCTTACCTTACTCTAGTAAAAGTTACTGATGATGTAATTCCATGTACTTTGGGAACACTCATTTGGTTTTTATCTTAACATTGTATTGTTTTAGTTTGCGATCCTTAGATATGAGCAGCAATGATATTCAGTATCTACCAAGCCCTGCACACTGGAAATCTTTGAACTTAAGGGAGCTCTTGTTTAGTCATAATCAGATCAGCATCTTGGACTTGAGCGAAAAAGCACATGCATGGTCTAGAGTAGAGAAACTACATCTTTCTCATAATAAGCTCAAGGAGGTAAGAAGTCATCTTTATTTGCTTAAAATTATTGGCAATTTGAAAATATGCTTTCATAATTTGCATCTTTAAATTTAGCACTTAAAAATCTGTTATTTTATATTTCCTACTTTTTAAATAAGATCTAAACCCATCCCGCCCTGGCTGGTGTAGCTCAGTGGATTGAGCGCGGTCCTGTGAACCAAAGGATCATGGTTCAATTCCCAGTCAGGGCACATGCCTGGGTGCAGGCCAGTTCCCAGCAAGGAATGCATGAGAGGCAACCATACTCTCCCTCTCTCCTTCCCTTCCCCTCTAAAGATAAATAAATAAAATGTTTAAAAAAATAAACCCATCCTAAGGTAAATAAAGACATTAACAATGCTTACTTTCTGTAAAAAATTACTTTCTTGTGCTCTATTTTTGAATTATCTGAATATATATATTTAAATATGAGTTTGTGTAATGCATTAAATGTGTCATTTAATCACTAAAATCTCTGATCTGTTAACAGATTTTCAGATGCTCTATGCTTCTGAAGTTGACACTGGGTTGTGATTTTCAGCTTTCTTTCCTACATTCTTAAATTTCTGCACTCCTTCGCCATGCTACCCCTCACCTGAGTGGGCCACCCTCCTCTGCTTCACTCCATTGCCTCTGTTAGAAATCTGGAATTGATTAACCATTCATCTCAGGGAAAAAAAATTTTTTTAAAGGTTTTATTAATTTACTTTTAGAGAGAAGGGAAGGGAGGGGGAAAAAGAGGCAGAGAAACATCAATGTGAGAGAGAAACATCAATGTGTGGATGCCTCTTGCACACCCCCAACTGGAACCCTGGCTGCAACCCAGGCATGTGCCCTGGCTGGGACTAGAACTGGCAACCCTTTGGTTCACAGGCCAGAACTCAATCCACTGAGCCACACCAGCCAGGGCAGGAAATTTTTTTTTAAAAAAAATTTTTGGCCAAGCTCAAGCCTGTTGTTTATAAAAGACAAAAAGAATTAAGTGTCTAAAATTGTGAGGTTCAGAATAATTGAATATTTCTTGATGCCTGATACTTTGCCAGCAAATTAATGTCCTTTATTCCAAAAATAATGAGTATAGCTTAAAAGTTTGGAACAGGGTAAAAAAGAACTCTAGTTAATGTGCCCCCTAAAGAGTAAACATTTAGTTGTGTTTTGATCGCATTAGGTTGTATACAAGTTTGTGATGACCAGACCTTCAGTTTTACTGAAGAACAGACAGTGTGAGGGAACAGGCTTGAAGCTCCAGACAACTGGATTTAGAAAGCAATACAGAAATTTACTTTCAATGTTGTGAAGAGAAGACATGTGTCACCAAGGGAGAATAGATGTTCGAAGATTATAAATAAGTGACATAGATTGTTTTGGGTGTAAGTGTTTTTAAACATTTGCAGTAAAGACCGTGACAAGCATTTGGAAAGTTTCGGAACCCTGCTGAAAGGCTGTGCCCACTGCTGATGGAAGCGCTGGTCCTTTCGGTTTCCCATCAGCACCTTGTTTCTTGGCGGCCTGCATTTTCCTTCCTACCAACAGAATGTGCCCTTTTTTCTTTTGTTAAGATTCCTCCTGAGATTGGCTGTCTTGAAAACCTGACATCTCTTGATGTTAGTTACAACTTGGAACTGAGATCCTTTCCCAATGAAATGGGGAAATTAAGCAAAATATGGGATCTTCCTTTGGATGAACTGCGTCTTAATTTTGATTTTAAACATATAGGATGTAAAGCCAAAGACATCATAAGGTTAGATAATTTTATTTCCATTTGTTTGTATTAAGTTTATTTCAGATTTCCTCTGTGACTTTGATGGATATAGAGTTACAAAATAGAAAAAAAATGTGTAGTACTATTTAACATTAATATACTGTGTCATTTGCGTTTGATTTAATGAATGGGTTTATATGGGGCCACTGGAGAGCTTCATTTCCTCCTAGCCAAGTTAATGTTGAGAGAGTAGCTTCTTCTCTTTATTATGCTCTTTACAGAATATGGGTTGTAAGAGCAAATCACTATTTGGTCTCTCGTTACCGATTATACAATCTAAAGAAATATGGCACAGTATAATAAGTTCTCAAGCTTCATTTCATATAACAAATAGTTATATGTTACTATATCTTAAAGCATTGTAGTTACTTACATGATATAAAGTAACTAATTTGACTTTGCTGATGAGGATAAGTAACCTACTCATCTTGACCATTTTTGAAACCACCGAAAATTCCCAGGTATCACTGTTCCTGGTCCTTACACTTCACAAACTTCAAATATCTTTCATAATGGACTTCATTGCACTCCTTGTTACATTTTTAGCCTGTTAGTCTTATTGTTACCTACTCATAAAATCATTTATTTCTATTTTCTATGTTTATCTGGCCAGTTGCAGTTCCATTATCACCTCTCATTGTATCCTTGACTGTAACACCCATTCAGGCAGGGACAGTGGCTGTGTTTGCTCACCTCCTGACACTTGGCTCAGAACCCGGCCCACAGTTAACAGTGTTTGAAACTGTATTTACCTGATTATCTTCTACTTAAATCTTCTTAAATAATCATTTAACTTTTTGTGAGGAAAGATTTCTGTCCGCCTGAGCTTCATGTAATCTGAAGGGAGTTTGTCACCAGCTATACTAAATAGGACTATCCCTTATCCTTCATGATTACTTCCCATGATTTTCCCCTGCTGAAACTGGAAAAGCTGTTCATATAATTGGTTTAATTATTATAAAACATTTAGTGGAACTAGTTTTCAATTGTTATCTGTTATTATCAAGCCAGTGTATAAGTAAATATCCTTAACCTTGTTTTGCATTTTTGGAAAAGACAGAGAGAGACCTGGAAGCGTTTAGAAATTGTAGGCATCATTTGCTTTTTCAAAGAATGAGTTTTTCAAAGAGTGGTGAATTCTTAGCAGTTAATGGTCTTTGCACCGTTGATTCTCTTGTTTACTGGTGATGGAAACAGAACTTATGTGGAGTGTGAGAAAATGACTGATTTCAGTAAGAGCAGGCACAGATATGATCTGTCAGATCTTATTTTCTAAAGTGTCAAGGAAGTTAAGAAGAGTTTTTATGCCCTTTGGTCAGAACATCAGGATTTTTGGTAAAAGACCTAATAGTAATTGGAATGGATCAGTCAATATAATAATATCTGTAATTCACTTATGATTTAGTTTGCTTCTCTAATTTTATACTGTGGCAACATTCTAACATAGTTAAAACATATCTTTACACATCCACTCTGTTTCTGAGAACATTTAAAACCTATTAATATGAAGGTGGTTATGTTGGCTACCCACAGTGCTTGCAGTTTCAGATATTTTTACATTAAGATAATTAAGAATAGCAACATATTATCTGCTGATAATATAATAGCTTATAGGTAGTAATTTATAATGTAATCAATATCTTTCCATACACATACATATACATGTATGTGCATACATATGCATACATATTATATATGCCATGCGTGCATGTATACACACATATAATGAACCCAGTATAACCTCACTATCATGGTTTAGTATACAGTAGTCATGTATACTCTATCTTGGTTCTCTGTCACATGGGCTTTGTAAAATTTTATACTTTAAAATTTTTAGGGCTTTATTTGTGTTATTTGAAGAAATCTGTGTGTGTGTGTGTGTGTGTGTGTGTGTGTATGTATAAAAATCTAGTGAGTAGGACAAACATATTTTCATCTTTTGATTGTTTATGGTGATGGTGTCACATATTGCATTTGATAATACAGCCCATCATTACCAACTACACTGATATCACTCATAAAATATGTGCATTAACAGTGCACCAAAAGACAAGTGCATTTTGCATATATATGAGCTGTGCATTCTTTTGCATACTATATTTTAAAAGTCTGACATTTAAAATAATTCAATACACAGGAATGTACCTGTATCCTGTTAATCAGTTTATTGTTTTATTTGTGTCTTTCTAATACCAGGTTTCTTCAACAGAGGTTAAAAAAGGCTGTGCCCTACAACCGCATGAAACTTATGATTGTGGGAAATACTGGGAGTGGTAAAACCACCTTGTTGCAGCAATTAATGAAAGCCAAGAAATCAGAACTTGGGATGCAGAGTCCCACAGTTGGCATAGACGTGAAAGACTGGCCTATCCAAATAAAAGGCAAAAGGAAGAAAGACCTCATTCTAAATGTGTGGGATTTTGCAGGTATTGGCTTCACTAGAATTTTAAAAAATCACATTTATCTTTTATTTAGAACAGGTTTTTAAAAAATCACTGGTTTTTCGGTCCCAATACTACAAAAAAACGGTGAAGCCTATGGAATAATTCCAAAGCCACTTACTTCTCCCAGGATTACTCTTGCCCCAGAATGGGGCAGTGCATGGAGGGGATGTGAGAACCTAGTAGGTGCCAGCTGAGCTTGAGTACTTGGTGGGCAGCTAACACTTTGGGTAAAAGTTCTTGATCTCTAGTAAAGATATATGATTCAGTATAGTGTTTTTTTTTTTAAAGATTTTATTTATTTATTTTAGAGAGATGGGGAAGGGAGGGAGAAAGAGAGGGAGTGAAACATCAATGTATGGTTGCCTCTAGCACACCCCGTACTGGGAATACAGTCCACAACCCAGGCCTGTGCCCTGACTGGGAATCAAACTGGAAATGCTTTGGTTTGCAGGCCTGGGCTCAATCCACTGAGCTACACCAGCCAGGGCCGTCAGGATAGTCTTTATAAACATTGTTGATTGTTTTTCTCTTTTTTGTATGCTAAGCAGTGGAGAGCATCATTTAAAAATTTGTTTTGGAAGAAGAAAGGCTAAAACAGAGTCTCCAATCTTCTTTAGGTCGCGAGGAGTTCTACAGCACTCACCCCCACTTCATGACCCAGCGGTCCCTGTACCTCGCTGTCTACGACCTCAGCAAAGGGCAAGCTGAGGTGGATGCGATGAAGCCTTGGCTCTTCAATATTAAGGTGATCTGCTCTAAGCATTTGAAAATACAAAATAATTCTTATTTTAAGATGATTTATTTTAGGCAGATAGTTGCTTTAAAAGATTTTTTCTTTTCTAAAGAAAGCTAGCAGCCCCTAATTTTTGAGTTGGGAGATTCTCATAGTAATTAAGTTGTGACATGAAAATAGTGTGTTCCATATTGGTGAGTATTACAGATACTTGTCATAAAAATTGAAAATATACACGCTAGAGTATTTTTTATCATATTTTTAAAAAATGGAATATGAACTTTTCTAATTTAAAATAAGTTATACGAAAGAAAAGCAATCTGTACATCCCTGCCTGTGTCTTCAGCGCCGATTTAGTATGAAGTCTTTCAGCTCTTACACTTTTAAATGACACCAGATTAATAGGCTTTTTTTTTTCTTTTTGTAAATTGAAGTGTTGTTGACAATATGCTCTTCCACTGGGGATCACTGTTTGTTATTTTCCAGTTTGTCCCTTGCTGTCATGCTGTCAGCTATTCTTTACAAGCTCATTTTATAATAAAAAAAAGTATTTTGTTTTGACTTCCTTCGGTGGCTTCTTGTCTCATTGTGGACTCCAAATAGAATGACTTGGACATGAATTCAAGAGATTGAGTTTGCAGATAAGGAAGAGAAAATATAAACTATATTATGACACTTTGAAATAATTTGTAGGTTTAATAAATACTTATTTTGAAGTCAAAGCATACTTACAGAATAACCCATTGTAAAGAATAAAAAGATGGGGAAGGAAAAGATGCTACTACTGTTGCCTAGGCCACCTGAAGAGTGGTAACGATTGAATTAAGAAGGGGCATAAAAATGACTTAGACTTTTTTAAGGTTACATTTTTTTCCTTAAGTTTAGGGGAAAGAGTTATTTTCTTCTGGATGTCTTTTAATTTTTCATTTCCACTCAAGACCATTTCAGTGGAAATGTGATCGGTCTCGATTTAAAAACAACCACGAGTATTTTGCACCTTTCCTGGTAGGCTCGTGCTTCTTCCTCCCCGGTGATTCTTGTTGGCACACATTTGGACGTTGCTGATGAGAGACAGCGCAAAGCCTGCATCGGTAAAATAAATAAGGAACTCCTGAACAAGCGAGGGTTTCCTGCAATACGTGACTACCACTTCGTGAACGCCACCGAGGAATCCGACGCTTTGGCAAAACTTCGAAAAACCATCATAAATGAGAGCCTTAATTTCAAGGTGATGCATTTAATGCCTACTGTAGGCTAGTAGATAAGTATAATGTATTAATTCTCATGCATGTAAGTGCTTAGAAATGTAAGGCTTGAGGTATTTTTCATAGCTGTTAGCATTAGTAAAGTATTTTCCATTTTAAAATTACTTATTTATGTCATACTTCATTTCAGATTCATAGAAATGGGGTTGGAGAGATGGGTGAAAAAGGCGAAGGGATTAAGAAGTACAACTGGTAGTTACAGAACAGTCGCAGGATGTAAAGTACAGCATAAGGAATATAATCAATAATATTCTAATAACAATGTATGGATGTGGCACGTATTGGAATGGTCCCTTAGTAAGTTATGTAATGTCTAATCACTGCGGTGTACATCTGAAACTAATGTAATATTGCATGTCAACTGTAATTAAAAGTAAAAACATGAAAAAATAATTATAGGATCTTGAGAGAAGTAGAAAAGTTCTGAGAGACTGAGAGGATATTTCTGAGAGAATCTGAGTAGATGTTTCTGATGCCTTTTCTCTCCCAACTTCCTGTAGTGATGATATATCAACAAGATAAATGGGAGTCCTGGGGTATTAAGATCATCTTTCTTCTATTGGATTTTTAAAAAACTTTTTAAAAAACTAGTTGTTCAAGTACAGTTGTCTCCATTGCCCCTCCCCCCCACCATTACCCCCTACCCCAGCCATCCCCATTTCCCACCCTTGATCATACCCCCCTTTGGTTTTGCCCATATGTCCTTCATAGATGTTCCTGAAAACCCTTCCCCCTCTTCTCTTGGATTGTGCCTGTGGTTCCTTCATCTGCTCCTTTCTTCGGGAGTTCCTTTTTTCATGCTCATCTTGATGTTCTGGGCTGCGCCTTCACGCCTCATGTCCCAGTGGTTCCCATTCTGCGTTCAATATTGTGACATGGCCTTTTCACTTGGTTGTCAAGATCGCTAATTTCGTTTTCAACACTGCCTAAACAGTTTTTCATTTCATTCAAATGGGGTTGTTTACTTTAGGAAAAATGTTTTTTGATGTCTAAAGTGCCCTTTTCTTGCAAACCAAATGTAATTCATAGGTTTCATAAAACACAAATAAATTGGTTACCAGGCAGAACACTTGTTTTTAATACTTACAAAGATGTTTCTGGGGGGGCTTTACAGACAGCACGGTGTAAACTGTGTGGAAAAAGGCGTGAATGCTTTAATAGGACTGACACAATGGTGAGTTTCATTGTTAGTTCCTGTTGGCTGAGCTCGTTAGCACTAATGAGAAAGGCTGTGGCGTGTAACCAAGGTCCTGCTGTGCCCAGAGAGTCTTGGCGTGATCTCTAATAGTGTCCCGGAATGTTTCTCAAGCTTTCGGTTCTGATGATAAATTTTATGATTGCCTTGGTTCTAACGTGTCCACTGGTTAGCTTAGTTCTGTTCCATTTCCGCAGATTATGCTCCTATCCAAAACTTAATGAGCCATTTATAAATGTGCTGGTCTTTGTTGAGGTAATTTGCATGTTCGTGTCGTTCAACACATTTATTACAGTCACTGGAAGGTTAGTAATCGTGGATCACTGGTGGCATTTTATGTAAGAAGAATGGCGTATTGCTTATTTGCAGATTTTCCTACTCCCTCGGGAGACATATGATTAGAGAGTAATGTGACTTTTAAAAAACAAATATACAAATTTCATTGATCCTATCAAAATTATCTTTATCCAGATGGTTTTTTTTCTGAGATTATACCTATACTTATAGAACTTTGTTGTTTCTTTTATTATTTTAGTATCTTTTGATCATTTATGTTGAACCATATATTATGTTTTTTAAAAGGCTTCTTGGAGGATAAGTTGTTTTTTTTTTTTTTTTTAAAGCCTGAATTTAGTTGAAGCAAAGTCTGTGAATAAAGTGGTTGCATTATCAGTCAATAAAACCATAATTCTTCCTGCATTTATAAATGAAATCTGAACGCTGCACCATAAAAGAAAGTAAAGAAATGCCTTAATAAAAATATTATTTGAAGAAAGGTATATGTAGCTAATGGATTCATCATTCCAGCATTTTGGTTTGAAAGTTTGTTTGATTGCTTTGCAAAACAGTGACTCCAATGACCTAGAACCAACTAGCCTGCTAGAACTTGAATATTTTTTCCTCCCTGTGGTGCTTCAACCTGTATTCAAATAGCAGCTTTTAATCTATTAGAGATCATTTTTTGCCCTCTCATTTTTTCATCTTACTTTATCTTCACTCTTCTCTAATCTCTTACCATCTCACCCTTATTAACATGTGTCTGGGCAGACTCTAAAATAAAAGTGCTTTTTTTTTTTCTTGACTGTTGGTGACCTGACGAAAATGAAAAGGAATAGGACAAAGCAGAGTTTAATACCAAGAACACCCTTTTCAATGTGTCCAGCCCATTGGCAGGTATCAGGGAGGTATCCCAGAGCCGTACAATTCATCCCTTTCCTACCTGACTTACTTTCTGTGAGAACCCTTGTTTATTTCTATATGTAAGTTTTCCTCCTTGGATCACAACATAAACTTTAAATCTGAAGTTTTGTTTTATCTTTATTTATAAATGATGCAGAGAGGGATATGAAACATCAATGTTAATAGAATTATATTTAATTTTCTGGTCCAAGGGATCTATGAACAGTCTTTCAAATTACTGTCTGGTGGTAAATATGTAAGTAATGGTTCTGGCTACTGCAAATGAAGTTCCTTAAGGTTTTAGTTACAGCCCTGGCTGGGTGCTCAGCTGGTTAGTGCATTGTTCCCATACACCCAGGTTGCAGGTTTGATCTCTGGTCATGGCACATACATGAATCAGCCAATGCATGCATAAATAAGTGGAACAAAAAACCCCAATGTTTCTCTTTCTTTCTCTCCTTTCCTTCCTCTTTCTCTCTGAAACCAATAAATAAAATTTTTAAAAAGGTTCTAGTTAGAAGTAGAAAAACAAATTAAACCTTATGTGTATATTTATAAACTCAATTTCTATATGTAATAAGTTTAAGAATTTAGGTAGAAATTCTGATATTGTCAGGTAAAAGGAATATGTAAGAATACATTCATGAGTCAGGAAATGAGGAGAGTTTGCCACCTGGTGGTTCTCAAAGGCATTTCAGTTACCATTGTTAGAGTTGTATTTTTATTTAAATTAGATTTTCAAGAAATAAAGTTTGGAAAAGACTTTTATTGTAGACTTCTATAACATTAAGGTGATTTAAAATGTTTTATTTTATATATAGCATGCAGCAATTAAATTCAGAATAACAGACCAAAAATTATCCTCTCATATCAGGGTGTTTAGATGATTTTTTTATTTTCTGATGTTTTAAGTTTTCACCAAAAAGCATAGCTTAGGTGAGGAAATACCATGTCTGTCTCCAGGCTGGTTGATCTGTGCATTCCACTAATACAACGTTTTGCAAAGAACAAGCACAGAATTTAATGTTTTATCTGAGAGTACAAGGTTCAAATGTTCTTGTGATAATGGTTACTTATGCTAGCATATCTATTAAATCTTGCATTTGTGGTTAGTGATTTTTACCTTGGTTTTGTCATGGATTTTCTGGATAGCTAGATAAATATTTCCATACAATTTTATTTGATAGTTCCTTCCAAATTGGCTTCTGTGTTTATATGTTCTTATTTTAATATATTTTATTTATCCCTCACAATTTAAATGATTTTATATCACATTTTAATTTAAGTTAAAAATATACTTCTGAATGATATACCTTTTCTTTAAAAATGTTAGCAGTGAATTTACCAATCACCTGACAAATATATGAATAAAATGATTTTTTCTAGCTTGTCGTTTTTAATTACGCAGATCCGAGATCAGCCTGTTGTTGGGCAGCTCATTCCAGACTGCTATGTGGAACTTGAGAAAATCATTTTATCAGAGCGTAAAAATGTGCCAATTGAATTTCCTGTAATTGACCGGAAACGATTATTACAACTTGTGAAAGAAAATCAACTGCAGTTAGATGAAAATGAGCTTCCTCATGCAGTTCACTTCCTAAATGAATCAGGTTCGTGTGTTTATTTGTTTCAAAAATTTCCAAAACTTGCCTATGGTCATTTGTAAAAATGGATCTGAACCTTGCTACAATTTACATTCAATATTTAACAGGATAGCTTCAGAATTCTTTAGTAGGCCACTGCTGATTTTCTTTTTGGAGGATCATTGGGTGCACTGATGTTAAATCATATATCATGTCATAAGACAAAAAAGAGATGGTAACCATCTAGCTGCAACAGTGGAAAGCATCTCTGAGCAGGAGTTAAATTGTGTGGGTTCTAGAACTCGACATCATGAGCCAGGAGCCATGGAGCCCTGAGCATAGGACATACCCTCTCATGGTATCAAATGAATGTAGTGGGTGGGAGGTGCTTGTCAGCTGTGAAAGAGAATTATTATTGGAATGGCCTATCTGGGCACTTTGAGAATCAGTGGTTGCCTCAGATGATTCAGCCATGAGTGGCAGATCTTGCCCCATTACATCACACATTGTCAGCCCAATAGCACAGGTAGCAACTTTCAACCTGACTTCAGTGCTAATGATGTACCTGATCAGCATAACCTCCCTAGAAATGTGTGAGTTGACTTGTGTTTCCAGGGTAAGTGGCTGCTTTTGATTCCTAGATTCTACTTTATGAAAAATAGTTTCCATGGGGATTATAGTCTGTTCCTTCTTCCCATCATTTTTAAACTGATAACTTCCTAGGACATTCCATCTCTTACCTGTATTTGAAAATAAATGTGTCTTTGAATTGTATATTTAGAAAGCCATAAATAAAATTGTGGCTTTCTATTTATTTGAAAATGTATGCTCTGCAACGTAGGGCATTATCTCAAACATGCTTATACATAATCATTGCTTGTCATTCAAACAATTCTTCTTTATAACATGAGGACGTTGGAGCTTTAGGATGCCCCGTTGTAGTCCCAGCTCTGCCAGTGGCTGTGCTGTAGGTTTCTCATCTGTAAAACGGGGAGGTTGGACTAGATCCTCTTTCTCTCTTGATATTTGTATATTCTAGATCTCATGTGTCACTGTTCTTTTTTTTTTTTTTTACCACAGGGGTCCTTCTTCATTTTCAAGACCCAGCACTACAGTTAAGTAACTTATATTTTGTGGAACCCAAGTGGCTTTGTAAAGTCATGGCACAGGTAGGTGTCTCGTATTTTTGTGATGTGGGGGTAATGAGTGAAGAGAAGAATAAATGGCACCTGGAGTGCTGAGCATTATAGACTTTGTTTTCAGTTAAGGTAGAAGCTGCTGTAGATGTAGAAAACTATAGAATGTTTCATGTAGAAAACTGTTTATAGAAGAGCTTCATGGAAGAAGGGAAGATATCTTAGAGTTCATTTTAACATCTTTAAGGCCTTTGATGACATATTTGTAACATTGTGTACCACAGTGCTTTTTTAGATCCTGATTATAGCTTTGGTTTAGTTATTGACTTGGTCAGTTGAAGGGAAATTTCATGAAAATCCTTGGGGTAAATATGTATGAGAAATTTGGGTTGCTGAGCCTGTGAGACCTCTGTCTCTACAACATGGCGGGGAGTTTTGACTCTTGGGAGGAATGGTCTGAGTTCTAAATGCTTATAATTTTTGAAAACTTTGGATGACAGCTGTAATAGCTATCTTTGTCCATTTATATTTCCCATGGAAAATTATTTATTCCCATGATAATTACCAATGAGTTTATACTAATTAGTTAAACTATTCCATCCATATAGGTTTGTTACAGAAAATTGTTCAAGAGAACACACTAGCTCAGGTTTCTCAACACCACACCATTAACTCTTAAGGCCAGGTCATTCTTTGTTGTCCGTGATAAGATCATGGCAGTATCTTTGGCTCCATAGATATTAGTAGCACCTTCCTAGTTATGACAAACAACAATGTGTTCAGACATTGCCAAATATTGTTGGGGATGCAAAATGGCCCCAGTTGAGTTTAATCATGAGCAGAGGTGAGCTCAGGAAGGCTATCTCTAGCATGTGTATTCACTGGTAATTATTTGCTTTATAAGTGTAATTTATAGTTTTACATGTGGCTCCATGAATCCCTTAAATGATTATAGCTTTTTTCATTTGAAGTCTCTCTTCTAATTAAACCATAAGGGTAATCATATTCCCTCACATAATCTTGAATGATAGTTCTTAAATTCCAACCAAGGTAAAAAGGGAACTTACTTGGGTCTAAATCCTATAACACAGAACTTGAGAGCATGTTAGAACATTATTTTAATTGTTAATTAAATGTAAGCTGGTTGCTATTACTATTTGGTAACTATGGCAAGGCAGATTTTTATCCTTCTGCACATGGAAAGTGTGATTTCACTCTTCTCTTAAATGATAACGGAGCCAGCACTGTGGGGAGGTTGAGAGCACAGCCCTGGAGTCACTGTGACCTGTATTCAAATCTCTTATGATACTTACTTTGTGAAATTTCTTAATGTTTTAAGCCTTTTTTCCACTTGTAAAATAAAAATAGCAAAAAGTTTAACCTTTGCATTGCTTTCCTAGTTCAATGTAAGTGAGCAGTAAATGTTAGCTAATTTCATCTTTGACCTATTTGGTAATTAACACTTATTTTCAGGAAATGAAAACAATCTTTAAAACTGTACACATGTATTTATATAGTTTTGAAAAGTGTATTAGTATAGAGCTAAACAAAAAGTGTATTAGGTAGATGCATTTTCTACGGCAAAGGAAATTTAAGTATACCCTAAAGATTTTGTTGTCTTAGGTGGAACACTATATAAACTCCCAGAAAATAAATTCCTAGTCAAGAAAAATCTAAAGTTGCACCAAAAAGTGCTATCTTTCCATGTCAACTGGGAATGTGTAACGTTGCACACATGTGGATACTATTAGAGTGGGCACACCTTATTGAGTGGATTAAGGAAGTTGGTTTGCATCAAAATCTCAGTTTTTCAGCAAAAGCCAGTTTCCACCATGACCACAATAAAATCTCTGAAGATTCTATCCAATAATTAACTTGAAACCCCTTGAAAGTTCTCATTAGAATAGTTATACTATAAACATGTTAAAACTAAGTCAAGAATTTGAACAGTGCAAAGTTATTTTGAAAGATCTAAAAGGTCAGTATAATGATAATTAAATTTTCTTATTAACTTAAAAATAAATAGCATCGTTTTTATTTATGCTGATATAGTAAAATATAATGTCATTTTCTCTGAGGTTTATTGAGAATGAAAGCTGTAAGTAATCAAGTGAAAAAAAGAATTTGTGTGTAACTAACAGGAAAAATAAGTAGGGATATTTAAAAATTAAAAATAAATAGAAAACATCCATGAATCATTGAAGTGAGGGCAGGAATAATTTCATGATACAGAAGCTCTAATGAGCCCACCCTCCCTGTGTAGGCCCTGAGCTGTTAGGTCACTAAGCTTATTAAAGAAGGTTCCATCAAAGCATGGAGAAATTTGCAAAACCTCATTCAACCAAATGATAAAAGATATGAAAGGTACTTATTAAATTAATAGGGTGGAGTATTAACAGTTTGCTTAGTGATGATGAACTCCTTTATCTGCCCTTCCATTCTAAATGATAACTTTGCTGGATAGAGCAATCTTGGATGTGGGTACTTGCCTTTCATGACTTGGAATACTTCTTTCCAGCCCCTTCTTGCCTGTAAGGTTTTTTTTTTCAGAAATCAGCTGATAGTCTTACGGACACTCCTTTAATCTTGGATGTGGGTACTTGCCTTTCATGACTTGGAATACTTCTTTCCAGCCCCTTCTTGCCTGTAAGGTTTTTTTTTTTTTTTTCAGAAATCAGCTGATAGTCTTACGGACACTCCTTTGTAGGTAACTATCTCCTTTTCTCTTGCTGCTTTTAAGATTCTCTCCTTCTCTTTAATCTTGGGTAATGTCATTATGATGTGCATTGGTGTGTGCTTCCTTGGGTCCAACTTCTTTGGGACTCTCTGAGCTTCCTTGGCTTCCTGGAAGTCTATTTCCTTTGCCAGATTGGGGAAGTTCTCCTTCATTATTCTTTCAAATCAGTTTTCCATTTCTTGTTCTTCCTCTTCTCCTTCTGGCACCCCTATAATTCAGATGTTGGGATGTTTAAAGATGTCCTGAAGGTTCCTAAGCCTCTCCTCATTTTTTTGAATTCCTGTTTCTTCATTCTGTTCAGGTTGGTTGTTTATTTCTTCCTTCTGCTCCAAATTGTTGACTTGAGTCCCAGTTTCCTTCCCTTCACTGTTGGTTCCTTGTATATGTTTCTTTATTTCACTTTTCATAGCCTTCACTTTTTCCTCTATTTTGTAACCATACTCAACCATTTTTGTGAGCATCCTGATTACCAATGTTTTGAACTCTGCATCTGATAGGTCAGTTATTTCTTCATCACTTAGTTCTATTTTTGGAGTTTTGATCTGTTCTTTCATTTAGGCCATATTTCTTTGTCTTGGTGTGCCTATTACCTTGTAAGGGGCAGAACCTTAGGTATTTGCCAGGGCCAGGCAACTCACATGGCTGTGTTGTGGTGCTGCATGTGAGAGGAGGGGTCAGAACGGGAACAATGTGCTTTGCTTGGCTCTCAGCCACCTTTCAGTCACTTTCCCCACTACCCACAAGCAAATTGGGCCCTTCTGGTGCTGATTCCTGTGTAGGTGGGTGGGTTTGTGTATGTTTTAGGACCCTGTGTGCCTCTCCAACAAACCCTCCTGTGAGGCTGGGAGTTTCTCCTGCTCCCTCAACCCTCACAGGTTTTAAAGCCAGAGATTTTTCAGGCTTTATTTCCCAGCGCTGCAACCTCGGATTGTGATGTCTGTTTCACTCCCCAGTTGTTCCACTCAGTTTATCCACATGCAAATGTGGGACCCCTTGGTCTACCAGCTGCCATCTTGCCTGCACCAGCCCACCAGCCACTGCCTGGCCCACCCGGTCTTCCAGCTGCTGCTTTGCCCTGCGTCCTCTCCTCCCCAGCTTTCCATCTCCATGCCTCCTACCTGTCTGAATGAGTGTTTCTTTTTTAACTCCTTTGTTGTCAGACTTCCATACAGTTCAATTTTCTGGCAGTTCTGCTTATTTTTTGTTTTGAAATTTGTTGTTGTCCTTCTTCTGGTTGTATGAGGAGACAAAGTGTTTCTACCTATGCCTCCATCTTGGCCAGAAGTCTAATAATTGTTTTAATAAATTTATTGTGCTTTTTTATTACCATTTTGCCCCCTTATAGACCCCCCCTTCCCCCTCCCTGAAATCACCACACTGTTGTCCATGTCCATGAGTCCTTTTCCTTTTTGGCTCCATCTCTCCACCTCCTCATCTCCCCCAACTCCAGAACTGTCATCCTTCTCTCTATCTGTGAGTCTGTGTCTGCTTTGCCTGTTAGTTCAGTTTGTTCCTTAGATTCTACGTATGAGTGAAATTGTATGATATTTGTCTTTCTCTGACTACCTTATTTCACTTAGCATAATGTTCTCCAGGTCCATGGCAAAGGGTAAAATTTTGTTCTTTTTAATGGCCAAGTAGTATTCCATGTGTATATGTCTCATAGTTGTTTTATCCACTAATCTACTGATGGACACTTGGGCCATTTCCTTATTTTTGTGATTGTAAATAACACTGCAGTGAACATAGGGGTGCTTGTGTTCCTTCAAATTAGTACTTTGGATTCCTTTGCGTATACTCACAGAAGTGGGATCACTGGGTCAAAAAGCAGTTCCTTTTTTGATTTTTTGAGATATCTCCATATTGCTTTCCACAGTAGTTCCAACAATCTGCATTCCTATCAACAGTGCAAAAGTGTTCCCCATTCTCTACATCCTTGCCAGCACTTGTTCATTGATTTATTGATTATAGCCATTTGGACAGGTGTCAGGTAATATCTCATTGTGGTTTTAATTTGCATTTCTCTGATAATTAGTGGTTGAGCATCTTTTCATATGTCTACAGGCCATCTGTACATCCTCTTTGGTGAAGTGTCTATAGAGATCCTTTGCCCATGTTCAAATTGGATTGTTTGTTTGTTTGTTTGTTTTGGTGTTGAATTTTGTAAGTTCTTTATACATTTTGAATATAAAACTATACTATAAGGCCATAGTAATCCAGACAGCATGGTACTGGCATAAAAATGGACACAGAGGTCAATGGAACAGAATAGAGAGTCCATAAATAAACTCATACCTTTATAGTCAATTAATATTTGACAGAGGGAGAAAGCACATATAATAAGGTAAAGATAGTTTATTCAATAAATGGTGCTAGGAAAATTGGACAGATACGTGCAGAAAAATGAAACTAGAGCACCTTCTTATGCCATACACAAGAGTAAATTCTAAGTGGATTAAATACTTCAATATTAGACATGAAACCATAAAATTCTAGAAGTAAACAAGAGCAGTAAAAGCTCTGACCTTGTTTGTAGCAATATTTTGTCTGATATATCTCCTGAGGCAAGGAAAACAAAAGAAAAATAAACAAATGGGACTACATCAAACTAAAAAGTTTTTGCACAGCAAAGGAAACCATCAACAAAATGAAAAGGCAGCCTACACAATGAGAGAACATATTTGCCAATACATGTGAAAAGGAGTTAAATTTTTTTTGAGTGGTGTGCATGGCCTACTGGGCTCCTAGGTAACCTCACTGCTACTTAATGAAGTTAGGTCCTCCTGTGTTATATATGAGCTTGTTAACATTATTCTGATTATTTTCAGTGAACAAAGTGACACAAAATTTATTAAATTCAAAACTTTTCAGAAAGTAAATTCCAGTGATTATTTATAAGTTTGAATCTTTCAGATTTTGACAGTGAAAGTGGAAGGCTATTCAAAGCATCCTAAAGGAATTATTTCACGTAGAGATGTGGAAAAATTTCTTTCAAAGAAAAAGAGATTTCCAAAGAACTACATGCACCAGTACTTTAAACTCCTAGAAAAATTTCAGATTGCCTTGCCAATAGGAGAAGAATATTTGTTGGTTCCAAGCAGGTAAGCCAAAAACTAAAAAAAATTATTATCTTATGGAAACACACTATCTATTATATTATTTTAATTGTCAAACTTTGATCTATGATTAATGTACCAAATGTTATTTTTGCTTATTGTGTGGACTTTCTTTTGAAGTATAAAATTTACTTTTAATGAAAATACTACATTTGACATTTTAAAGATAAAGTAAGTGACTTATTTTATGTCTATAATTACTATTTGGTTTATAACTGCTTAAATTATTTCAGAAAGGTAAATAGTGGAGATTATTGTGTGTGTCTCCTTACATGGTGCTGAGAAAGTTATTATAGTAGGTAAGTTCTGTGGAGGTAGTGAATTTTTACCAGAGTCTTAAAAGAATTTATGGCAGTGAATTATCAGATGAGAGGGGCAACACAATGGAGGCCTAATTTGTAGCCCAGTTTTATAAATTTTTTTCTTATTGCTTTATAAGCAATATTATAAAGTAATATTATAATATTATAATATTATAAACCTGGGGAATATTATAGAGTAATATGACATTGAGGAGTGCAAATTACATTGATTGATGGAAGGTGGCCAATTCTAACAGTAGATAAACACTTTTTTCTAGGGCATGCGATCTATTCAAGTTTTTAAAAAAGTATTTATATTTTAATTACTTTACTTATTTATTTTTAGAGGGGAAGGAAGGGAGAAAGAGAGGGAGAGAAACATCAATGCATGGTGGCCTCTGGTATGCACCCTATTGAGGACTTGGCCCACAACCCAGGCATATGCCCTAACTGGGAATTGAACTGATGACCCTTTGATTCACAGGCCAGCACTCAATCCACTGAGCCACACCAGTCACGGATTTCAAATTTTATATAATCCTTTGCTGTATACTTGTTTGTGCATAACTAATCATAATAATTTATTAGTGTAAATGAGAATTCTGAAAAAATTCATGCTTCTACTAAATCTGAGCATGCATTTAAATTGATTAAATAACCATTGAATTTTTAAAGCAAAAAGAGCATATAGCAAAATAATATTATTAAAAAGGGGCAATTGCTTAGAATATTTATCTTCAATTCATCAATTTCAAGTAGTAAAGCACTTTGGTCAACATGGGTGGGTATTTTATGAAGCTCTTTAATAATGATGTCCTTTTTCATTTAGTTTGTCTGACCACAGGCCTGTGATAGAGCTTCCCCATTGTGAGAACTCTGAAATTATCATTCGACTGTATGAAATGCCTTATTTTCCAATGGGATTTTGGTCAAGGTTAATCAGTCGATTACTTGAAATTTCACCTTACATGCTTTCAGGAAGAGGTACGTATTTAATGAAGACAATACTTAGAGAAGTTAGGGGGAAAGCATATTAAAATTAACATGTCACTTATTTGCAAGGGCACCTGCAAATCTGAAAATGGCTCATAAGACCTTAGGTTGCCCAGTATAAAGACATGTGCTCAAATAGTGTGTGCAATTTGTCAAGAAGAAAATTCTTCAGTTTTTTGTTTCATTCATATTTTAGACATATTTATAATAAAAATGAGCATCTTGCTTTCTAAGCCAAAGCAGATTAGAAACAATAGTTTTAGAAGGTGGGTTACCAGGGGTCATTGGTTTAAACACACACACATAGACACTTTCACATGCACACACGCACAAATGAATGAAGAAACACTACAAATGACCACTGCGAAGTCAGGTGATTTACTCAACAAGTGTAACATCCTGACCATTTGGATCATTCAGTGTGGGAAGTGATGGCTCCATTCTGTTGCACAACCCCTGAGGGTTTAAAAAAAAAAAGAATAAAAATGGGCCTTGAAATGCAGGTGTCACTCTGTTCTGAAGTAAACCATATCTTACTTGCAATTAATCAGCATAAAGGTAGTTAAAGTGCATTAAAACATCCAGGAAGTTTTGGTTTTAGTATGACCACCAACTTCTTTATAAAAGTTATGAGAAAATATTTATGATTCTCTTTCTTCATTTATTAAACATATTAAACTAATTAACACTATGAACCTGAAATCTATCTTAGTTGTCTACTGGACATTTTGTTTATTTTATTGCAAAATTAAGGATAAAATATTTAGCATCATATTTAATGGATGATCAATAATTATTCCAACACTTTTTTTTCAAAATAAATACATCTCTATTACTGTCACTTGGGATGTGTAGAGTGATTTTTTCTCCTTTAGTTTATGGAGTAGTTAATAGTTAATTATACACCTGGATCCATTTAAACTTCTTTCAGAACGAGCACTTCGCCCAAATAGAATGTACTGGCGACAAGGCATCTACTTGAATTGGTCCCCTGAAGCTTATTGTCTGGTAGGATCTGAAGTCTTAGATAATCACCCAGAGAGTTTCTTAAAAATTACAGTTCCTTCTTGTAGAAAAGGTAAGAAAATTAATTCAAAACCTTGAATTCTACCACTGAAGAATTAAACTTCTTTTTAACTTCATAGTTCCTCTTATTTAGCTTTGTGTCAGAACCAAGTTCAGATAAGGTGGTGACAAGCTCCTCTTTGCATCCTGTAGGCTGTATTCTTCTGGGCCAAGTTGTGGACCACATCGATTCCCTCATGGAAGAGTGGTTTCCTGGGTTATTGGAGATTGATATTTGTGGTGAAGGAGAAACTTTGTTGAAGAAATGGGCATTATATAGTTTTAATGATGGTGAAGAACATCAAAAAGTCTTACTTGATGACTTGATGAAGAAAGCAGAAGAAGGTATGTTTTGACACAACTTAACAGATGTTTTTAAGTGATCTTTCAATATGTGTAAAGTGAGTTTCATAATAAATGTAGAAAGTTTTCTTCCCCATGAGGGATGAGTTAGAGGACACTACATTCAATTGCAGTGACAGTTCAGAAAAACAGATTATATTTGTTACCAGTGAGATCACATGCTTTAGATTTGGAAGAATGCTGGGTTGAGAGGATGAGTATTGGTACATTGAGCAACGTAACTTCATGTGTGAAATGATAACACTAACCAAAGCTACTTCATACAATTGTTATAAAAATTCAAAAAGATGATTCATGGAAATAACTTAGCAACATGTCAGCCATATAACAGTTGCTCCATTGATGTGGCAAAAGTAGAAAATAGGTAATTTCCTTGTCAGATATTGGGTAGTATTAGGCAATTCTGAATTCTTCCTAACAAGTGAACCCAAGAATGAGTTTTTAAAATTCCAATGGACAGATATTAATTTAACCTTTAAAACTTTCTCAAATTTTCTGGAGAAAAACAGGATTGTAAGAAAACCTCAAAGACTGATTAGAAATAATAGAAAACTTTTGAAAATCATAATCATAAATTCATATGCATCATTTAAAGATTCTCTTTAATGTATTATGTACTTCTCAGGAGACCTCCTAGTAAATCCAGATCAACCAAGGCTCACCATTCCCATTTCTCAGATTGCTCCTGACCTGATTTTGGCTGACCTTCCTAGAAATATTATGTTGAATAGTGATGGATTGGAATTTGAACAAGCTCCAGAGTTTCTCTTAGGTAACTATATTTTTTTGGTTTGAGAATTAAAATTAGGGTGCATTTTTCTAATAATCAATACAGTTTTCAAATGCAATTATAATATAGTTTTTCATGTCTTCATATAGTTATCATAATTTTTCCCCCTTGGAATGGTATATTTTAAAGTAATATCATGTTACACATCTAGAATTTGCTTTGTGCACACTCTTGTGAATCAGGTTCAAGATGAGGGTAGGACTAGCATGGGTGCACATATATTTATATAATATGTCCTTGCATTTACTTTAATTGGAGGGATCAGAAGGCAGATAAAGAGGTTTTCAACTGAGTGATGCAGCCATTTTTCAGTCTCAAAAAGACAAAGTATGTTTCTGGTTAGCTTTGGGGTTAGGCATGGGGAAGACAGATACGATAATTTTTCAACTTTGACTCCAGAATGAACACAAACAGATTGTTTTATCAGATATATGGAAGATGGAATAAAAACTCATTTGGAGGAAACAAAATGAATGTGTCTTTTGATGGAATGGGATTGAGATTTGGAGGACCATGCAAATAGAAATCTCCAACACAGTTGTCAATATAGTTCAGTAGGAAGCTTGTGAAAATGTGAAAATTTTCTCTATATAAGGAGAGACTGAGTTAGGGAGTGGATGAGGTATTTGAGTGGGAAGTATGTAGATGGCAGATAGGAAGAGTAGGGACAAAATCTTCAGTTGCTTCTTAATTTATGGAGCAGAAGAAGGAAGAGGAATCATTGAAGAAGGCTTGATTCAGTGAAACAAGTGGGTAAGATTTATCTTCAAGTATACAGCAGGTACAATTACAACAAACATAATTTAGTTTTTCTGCTTGGACAGATTAACTTACATGCTTTGTACTTTCTTTTCAAAAGGTGATGGCAGTTTTGGATCCGTTTATCGAGCGACCTATGAAGGGGAAGAAGTGGCCGTAAAGATTTTTAATAAACATACATCACTTAGACTGTTAAGACAAGTAAGAAATTCAGTAACATTATAACATTAAATCATACATTGTTAATCTCTTGGAACCCTTGTATTGCACATGTTTGGGAAAATGCAAAATGATAGCCATACTTCCCCAGAAAGTTTACTTAAGTTTAATTATGAAATCCAACTTTGTCCTTTCTTTATGGAAGAAACAAAGAAAAGACAGTTTTCTGAGATTCTTGTTTCCAGGCTTCACAGCTAAATACTAGATGCACAGAAGAAAAGAATGTTCTCCCTTTGAGGTCTTGTATTTCAAAAGAACTAAAATTCATACACAGTAGCCCATTTAAAAGATTTTCTTGGCCTCAGTTAGGCCACATGTTCTTTTCTCAACAAGCAGTTATATTCAGGGCAATACTGTGTGCTGATTGGCGTAGGCCTGTGTTACTGAACCAATCAGTGCAGTAACAAAGATGGTATTACTTAGAATATTCCCACCTTTCCCTGAGACTGGAGTTGGGGTCACTTTCCCCTAAAGTTAATGGGCTCCATCGGTGAAGGTTGTACAGCTGAGCAAAAATCAAGGTACACTTGGAATGAAAGAAAAGTGAATAGATGTTGAATGCATAAGTGAGAATGGTCATGCCAGCCAGTACCTTCCCTTGTTTTGTGTGCTAGTGGAGATTTATTGATTTTTTTCTGAAATTTTCCTGATAGTAGGAATGAGGGAGAGAGACAGGGTGAAAGAAGAGATAAAATCCAATGTGAATTCTGCCATCTTTAGCAGAACTCTATTGTATTTTTGAAACTATTCATTCTTTTTCCCTTAGTTTATTTTAAAAAACATACTTTGTGCCTGGTTCTGAATCTAAATACTTAGAAAATGCACATTTATAATACATTACTCTAAATAATGAAAATAATTTTACATCTGTGTAAAATATCCTGGAGTAATTTTTATTAGTAGTGCCAAAAGTCACACTGTAGCTGCAGGAATAAACTAATAAACATTTTGTATATAGAAGCAAGTCCGTGAACCAAATCTGGGCACTCTTTCAATCTGTAGACAATTTGTTATGTAAATTTATTTTTCAGCCTGAGCATTACTCTTCAATATGCATTTCAAATATTTGGTAATGTGCTCAGTCAGCAAACCCTGTTGGAGATCAGAACACTAGAAGTGTGTGCAGGACAGGTTAGTGCACAGGCAGCCAGGTGAGCCAGAACAATGGTAGAAGAGATAGAAACAGTAGAGTGTGCGTGCTATGCTGCTTCTTTCAGAAAAAAAGAG
>PVKU01010544.1:0-51255 GCA_004027475.1 Anoura caudifer | reverse complement strand
ATGCAGAAGCTTTTTATTTTGATGAGATCCCATTTGTTTATTCTTTCCTTTATGTCCCTTGCTTTAGGGGACATATCAATAAAAATGTTGCTGCATGAAATAGCTGAGATTTTCCTGCCTATGTTCTCCTCTAGGACTTTAATGGTGTCACCGCTTATATTTAAATCTTTTATCCACCTTGAATTTATTTTTGTGTATGGTGTAAGTTGGTGTTCAGGTTTCATTTTTTTACACGTAGCTGTCCAGTTCTCCCAACACCACTTGTTGAAGAGGCTATCCTTACTCCATTTTATGTTGCTGCCTCCTTTGTCAAATATTAATTGACCATAGAGAATTGGGTTTATTTCTGGGCTCTCTGTTCTAGTCCACTGGTCCATGTGTCTGTTTTTTGTGCCAGTACCAGGCTGTTTTGATTAAGTGGCCTTGTAATACAGTTTGGTGTCAGGTATTGTGATCCCTCCTACTTTGCTCTTCTTTCTCAAAATTACTGCAGCTATTTGAGGCCATTTGTGGTTCCATATAAATTTTTGAAGTGTTTGTTCTATGTCTGTGAAATATGCCATTGGTACTTTAATAGGTATTGTGTTGAATCTATAAATTGCTTTGGGTAGTATGGACATTTTGATGATGTTAATTCTTCTGATCCATGAACACAGTATATGTTTCCATTTGTTTGTGTCTTCCTTGATTTCTTTCTTCAGTGTTGGGTAGTTTTCTGTGTACAGGTCTTTTACCTCCTTGGTTAGGTTTATTCCAAGGTATTTTATTTTTCTTTTTGTTACATCGAGTGGGATTTTTCTCTTGACTTCTGCTTCTGCTGTTTCATTGTTGGTATACAAAAATGCCTTTGATTTATGGATATTGACTTTGTATCCAGCTGTTTGGCCAAATTAATTTATTAAGTCAAGCAGCTTTTTGGCCCAGTCTATAGGATTTTCTATGTACCCTACCATGTCATCGGCAAACAATGATAGTTTTGTTTCCTCCTTTCCAATTTGGATGCCTTTTATTTCCTTTTCTTGTCTAATCGCTATGGTCAATACTTCCAATACTATATTGAATAGAAGTGGTGAAGGTGGACAACCTTGTCTTGTTCCTGATCTTAGTGGAAAAGATTTTAGTTTTTGCCTGTTGAGTATGATGTTGGCTGTAGGTTTCTCATATATGGCCTTTATTATGTTGAGGAATGCTCCCTCAATTCCCATTTTGCTGAGTGTTTTTATCAAATGGGTGCTGTACCTTATCAAATGCTTTTTCTGCATCTATTGATATGATCATGTAATTTTTTACAATTTAGTTCTTTTTCAAGATTGTTTTGGCCCTGGTTGGTGTAGCTCAGTGGATTGAGCATGGGCCTGTGAACCAAGGGATCACGGTTTGATTCCCAGTCAGGGCACACATGCCTGGGTTGCAGGCCAGTTCCCGGCAGGGGACGCACAAGAGGCAACCATACATTGATGTTTGTCTCCCTCTCTCCTTCCTTCCCCTCTAAAGATAAATAAATAAAATGTTAAAAAAAAGATTGTTTTGGCTATTCTAGGTCCCTTGAGATTCCATATGAATTTTAAAAATGAGTTTTTCTGTTTCTGCAAAAAAATCCTTGAGATTTGATAGGAATCACATTGTCTTTCAATCAACAGGCAAAAACTGGTTTCCATTTATTATGTCTTCTTTAATTTCTTTCTTTTTTTATCCTCATCCAGGGTCATGCTTTTTGATTGTAGAGAGAGGCAGAGAGGGGGACAGAGAGAGAAACATCAATCAGCTGCCCCTCACACATACCCCAACTAGTGACTAAACCTGCAACCTAGGCATGTGCCCTGATTGGGAATCAAACCTGTGACCTTTTGGTTTACAGGAAAATGCTCCAACTAACTTGAGCCACACTAGCCAGGGTTTGAATTGTTTTAGTAGTATTTAATTTATTTTAGTAGTATTTTCTGGTTTTCACTGTATGAGGCTTTGGCCTCCTTGGTTAATTCCTAAATATTTTATTCCTTTTGATACTATTGTAAATGAAATTGTTTTGTTAGTATATTGAAATGCAGATGACTTTTGTGTGTGACTTTATACCTTGCTACTTCGCTGAATTCATTTATTAGCTCTAAGTGTGTGTGTGTGTATGTGTGTGCGTGTGTGAGATGTAGGGTTTTCTGCATGTATATATATATATAAGATCTTATCATTTTCATACAGAATAATTTTACTACTTCCTTTTCCAATGTGGATGCCTTTTATTTCTATTTTCTTGCTTAATTGCTCTAGCTAGAACTTCCAGTATTGTGCTTTAATAGAAGTGGTGAAAGCAGGCATCCTTGCGTTGTGTCTGATCCTAGAGAAAACACTTCCAGTCTTTCACCATTCAGTATGATGTTCACTGTGAGTTTTCATTTATGGTTTTTATTATGTTGAGGTAGTTTCCTTCTATTCCTAGTTTGTTGTATGTTTTTGTCATGAAAAGTGTTTGTCAAATGCTTTTATTCTCTATCAGTTTAGAATGATCATGTGTTTTTTATTCCTTCATTCTGTTAATGTGGTGTATTATATTGATCAGTTTTCATATGTTGAACTATCCTTGCATTCTGAGAACATATTCCTTGTCCCCCCCCCTTTTTTTTTTTAGATTTAGTATGCTGCTGAATTCTGTATGCTAGTATTTTGTTGAGGAGCTTTGCATTAGTATTCTGTAGTAGTCTAGTTTTCTTTTCTTTTAGTGTCTTTTTCAGGGTTTGGCATCAGCATAATGCTGGCCTCATAAGAATGAGTTAGGAAATACTCCATCTTCTTCAAGTTTTTGGGCAAGTTTGCGAAGGATTGTTATTAGCTCTTTAAATGTTTGGTAGCATTCACCATTGGAGCCATCAGGTCCAGGGCTTTTCTTTGCTGCAAGATTTTTGATTACTGATTCAAACTCCTTACTAGGTACAGACCTATTCAGATATTCTATTTCTTTGTGATTTCATTTTGGTAGGTTTTGTGTTTCTAGAGATTTCTCCATTTAATCTAAAGTTATCCAGTGTGTTGGCATATATTTCTGTTGAATCGGTAGTAATATACTGACTTTCATTTCTGATTTTAGTAATTTGGATCTTATCTCTTTTTCTTAGTCTGGCTCCTAAAGGTTTGTCAATTTTGTTGATCTTTTTGGAGAAACAGCTTTTTTCCTATTTTCTATTTCATTTATCTCTGCTGTAATTTTTATTATTTATTATTCCTTCTTTAGCTTTGGATTTCTCTTTTTTATAGTTCTTGCCTTGTAAGGGTAGGTTGTTGATTTTGAGATCTTTCTTGTTTTTTAATGTAAGCCTTTATACCTGTAAGTTGACCCCTTAGCAACGCTTTTGCTGTGTCGCATAGGTTTGATATATTTCCCTTTTGATTTCTTCTTTGATTCATCAGTTGTTTAAAAGTGTTGCTTAATTTTCACAACTTTGTGAATTTTCCAGTTTTCCTTTTGTTACTGACTTGTAACTTCATCCCGTTGTAGTCAGAGAAGATACTTTGTTATCTTTTTAAAAATCTGTTGAGACTTAATTTGTGGCCTACCATATGGTCTGTCCTGGAAAATGTCCCATGTACACTTGAGAAGAATGTCTATTCTATTGTTGTTGGGTAGAGTTTTCTGTGTATGTCTGTTAGATCTAGTTGCTTTGTTGTGTTGCTTAAAGTCCTGTATTCCCTCAGTTATCTTCCCTCTAGTTATTCTATCCATTATTGTGAGTGGGGTATTGAAGTCTCTATTATTGTAGAACTGTTTCTCCCTTCAGTCTGTCCATTTTTGCTTCATATATTTGGATGGCCTATCATTAGGTGCATATGTTTGTAATTCTTATATCTTCTTGCTGTATTGAATGCAGCTTTGATTCTTAAAAATACCCTCTGTATTCCAATTGGGGTAGAGATTTTTTTCATGGTTTCAAAGTTTTGGTGAGGTTTGTTTTTTGATATGTAGGTGTTTAATCCATCCAAAGTTTGTATTTGTGGATCTCTTTTTATATTTTTCATGTGGAAAGCCAGCTGTCACAACACTAGTTATTGAAGTCTCCGCCTTCCTCACTGGTTGGTAATACTAGTCGGTCACAACCTCTGCCAGGTTTCCACATATGCGGGGGTGTGTTTCTGGGCTCCATTCTGTTCAGCTGCTCTTTTGTTCTTTTTTGTGTTATTGCAATTTCAGTTACCATAGCTTTGAAACATGACTTGGTATCTAGTAAAGCAAATCCTCCTTCCTTATTCTTTTTGTCCAAAAAAGAAAATTTGACTTACATCTTCATTCTTCCAAGACTAATTTTAGAATTAGTGTATCAAGTTACTCAGAAAAAAATTAGTTGGGACATTTGTAGATTAATTTGGGAAGAACTGATATCTGTAAAATATTGAGTCTTTTTACCTTTGGATAAAGTTTATCTATTGAGTTGGCCAAAAAGTTTGTTTGGCGGTAACAATAAGATGGTTCTGGTAGCGCTTAGTTGTCTTTAACTTCATTTGAAACAATTTTGTTAGATTGTATTGTGCCAGCAGTCATATCAGTGTGCATTTAAAAAAAAAAAAACTTATCAAACTTGGTGAATTTTTATGTAGCCATTTTAATATTAAAGATGGAAGAAAATATGCAACATTTTCGCTATATTATACTTTATTATTTCAAGAAAGGTAAAAGCACAACTGAAACAAACAAGATTTATGCGGTGTGTGGAGAAGGTGTGACTGATCGAATGTGTCAAAAGTGGTTTGCAAAGCTTTGTGCTGGAGTTCTCTTGCTGGACAGTGCCCTGCAGTCGGGTAGACCAGTTGAAGTTGATAGCAATCAAATTGAGACATTGAGAACAACCAGCATTATATCACGTGGGACATAGCCAACATACTCAAAATATCCAATTCATAAAATTACTGATGAAAATGAAAAATGTGTCTTTTATGGAAAAAAAACATACAAATTTTTCGGCCAACCCAATATTTATTCAGATATCTTTCTATTTTTTAAAGTGTATTTTATTGATTATGCTATTACAGTTGTCCCATTTTTTTCTCTCCTTTACCTCCTCTGCCCTGCACCCCGCTCTCTCCAGTACTCCCCTGCTTTAATTCATGTCCATGGGTCACACATGTAAGTTCTTTGGCTTCTCCATTTCCTATACTGTTCTTAACCTCTGTCTATTTTATACCTACCAGTTTTGCTTCTTATTCCCTGTACCTTTTCCCCCATTCTCCCTCCTATATTTCCCCGCTGATAACCTTCCATGTGATCTCCATTACTTCGATTCTGTTCCTGTTGTAGTTGTTCGCTTAGTTTTTGTTTTTTTAGGTTCAGTTGTTGATAGTTGTGAGTTTGTTGTCATTGTAGTGTTCATAGTTTTGACCATCATCTTTTTCTTAGTTAAGTCTCTAAAATTTCATATAATAAGGGCTTGGTGATGATGAACTCCTTTAACTTGACCTTATCTGGGAAGCACTTGGTCTGCCCTTCCATTCTAAATGATAGCTTTGCTAGAGAGAGTATTCCTGGATGTTGGTCCTTGCTTTACATGACTTGGAATACTTTCTAGCCCCTTCTTGCCTGCAAGGTTTCTTTTGAGAAATCAGCTGATAGTCTGATGGGAACTCCTTTGTACGGAACTGGCTCCTTTTCTCTTGCTGCTTTGAAGATTCTCTCCTTATCTTTAATCTTGGGTAATGTAATTATGATGTGTCTTGGTGTGTTTCTCCTGGATCCAATTTCTTTGGGACTTTCTGAGCTCTCTGGACTTGCATGTCTAGTTCCTTTGTCAAACTAGGGAAGTTCTTATGTTTTCAAATAAGTTTTCAATTTCTTGCTCTTCCTCTTCTCCTTCTGACACTGCAATGATTCGGATGTTGGAACATTTAAAGTTGTCCCAGAGGTTCCTAAGCATCTCCTCATTTTTTTAAATTCTTGTTTCTTCCTTCTGTTATGGTCAAATGTTTACTTCTTCCTTCTGCTCCAAATCATTGATTTGAGTCCCGGTTTCCTTCCCTTCACTGTTGGTTCCCTGCGTGTTTTGTTTTATTTCACTTTGCATAGCCTTCACTTTTACCTCTATTTTGTGATCATACTCAACCATTTCTTTGAGCATCCTGATTACCAGTATTTCAAACTGTGCATCTAATAGGTTGGCTATCTCCTCATCACTTAGTTCTTTTTCTGGAGTTTTGATCTGTTTTTTTCACTTGGGCCATATTTTTGTCTTGGCACACCTGTTATGTTGTAAGGAGCAGAGCCTTAGGTATTTACCAGGATGGGGCAACCCACATTGCTGGGTATTGTAGTCCTGTATGTGGGGGAGGGGTCAGAGAGGGGAAACAATGCTGCTTGCTCAGCTCTCACCCAGCTTTCAGTCACTTCCCTTCTTCCCACAAGCAGATTGTGCCCTTTCAAGTGCTGACTCCCCAGTGGGTGGGTTTGTGTACATTCTAGGGTCCTGTGGGTCTCTCTTTTGAACTCCCCTGTGAGGCTGGGAGTTTCTCGCACTGCCACAACTCCCACAGACTTTTACAGGCAGAGGTTTTAAGGCTTTATTTCCCAATGCTGGAACCCTGGGTTGGGTAGTCTGTCTCACTCCCTAGTTTTTCCTCCTGGTTTATCTGCACATGAACGTGGGATCACCTGGTTTGCCAGCAGCCACCTCACCCACCCACTCCACCAGCTACCACCTTGCCACACATCCTCTCCACCCTGGCTTCCCATCTCCAGCGCGCCCCCCCCCCCCCACACACACACACACCAGTCTGGATGAATGTTTCTTATTTAGCTCCTTAGTTGTTGGACTTCCATACAGTTTGATTTCTGGCAACGCTGGCTGTTTTTTGTTTTTAAATTGGTTGTTGTCCTTCTCTTGGTTGTACAAGGAAGCAAAGCATATTTACCTACTCCTCCATCTTGGCCAGAAGCTCTCTATACATTTTTATTTAAGTTTGATTAATTTTTCTATGAAGATCTTACATATTTGTATTAGAGTTATTCCTTGATACTTACTAGATTTTGTTTTGATAATGAATGAATCAGTAAAATGAATCATTTTTAATATTTATACATCCCAGTTTGTTATTGCTAATAGATAGAAATGATGTTCAATCCATATACATAGATGTAGTATCCACCAACCTTGTATAACTCTCAGTTCTCTTGGGGTCGCATCATAAATGATCATATTGTTTGTTAAGATGGCAATTTTCGTGTTTCTCTGTATTGTGTCTCATGTATATCTTGTCTAACTGTAGGAGCTTAAGAACATTGTAGAATAGTATGGAGAATGTAGCATCCCTCCCCTCGTCCTGACCTTCATTCATTGAACAGGTACTGAGTACCTACCATGTGCCAGGTACTGTTCTAGCTTCTGAGGCTTAGCAGTGAACAAAATTAAGTACTGCCCTCATGGAGCCTACATGGGCGGGGCAGTGTTGCTGTCCCATATAGAGAAGTCAGGAAAGGCCTCCCTGATGAGGTGGCCTTGGAGCAGAAATCTGAGGGGAGAGAGATCTTAGGTATCTGGAGATGAGAGGTAGTGGCAGGGATAGAGAACTCCTGTGGCAGGCAAATGTTTGACATGTTTGGGCCCAAGGAAGATGGCCGGTGTGGCCGCAGCAGTGAGCAAGAGAGAGGTAGCAGAGCACCCCAGATCACAGAGCGCCTCAGAGGTGCTCCCAAAGCCTTCACTGTTACTCCCAGGCGAGTTTTGAGTGGTGCAACTTTTTAAAAAGGATTAATCTGTTTTCTCTATTCAAAAGAGAGCAGGGGTAAGGGGGAGAGGCACAAGTGGATGCTGGGAGATGGGTTAGGAGGATATAACCATAATCTGTGTCAGAGAAGATGGCGGTAGCCATGGAGCGTTTAAGGGAGGCATCAGACTGGATATGTTTGGAAGGCAGAGCAGGAGTTCCTAATGGATTGGATATGGAATAAGAGTGAAGGGACAGATACATGGTGACAGAAAGGAGACTAGACTTTGGGTGTGGTGAGCACGCAGTGCAGTGTATGGATGATGTGTTACAGAATTGTACATGTGAAACTTTCATGGTATTATTTACCAATATTACCCCAGGAAGTTTAATTTTTTAAAAAAGAGTGAAAGGAATCAAAAATGGTTTGATGTCTGAGTGATGAAAAGGATGGAGTCGCCACCAAGGTCGGGAAGACTAGTGTAGATGGATATGAGGAGAAAAGTCAGGAGTTGCATTTTGAACGTGTGTGGAAAAAAAGTATATTTTACAGCTGGTGGGTATATGGTTCCATGTTACGTCTTTTAGATCAGTTTTGTTAAGTAAGTGTATCAAATATTCTCTGTCCTTACGGTTTTGTTTTTGGAATGCCTTACCTGTTAGCTACTCAGATATGTTATTGTCTTTCACTATTATGGTAGATTTGTCAGTTGCTCCTTACAATCTGCCACTTTTTGTAGACACAGTATTTGGCCTTTTATGTCTAGCTCCTTTCACTTAGCTAGCATCACGTTTTCAGGGTTCATCCATGTCGTGGCATGTATCAGAACTTCAGCCCTGGCCAGCACGGCTCAGTTGGTTGGAGCATGGTCCCGTAACCAAAAGGTTGCCACCGTCATTCCCAGTCAGAGCACATGCTTGGGTTGCAGGTTCAGTCCTGGGTTGGAGCACGTGCAGGAGGCAGCCGATCAGTGTTTCTTTCTCGCGTTGATGTTTCTCTCCCTCTCTCTTTTCCCCCCTCTCTTAATTGAGAATAAAATAAATCTTTTTTTTTTTTAAAGAACTTCATTCCTTTTTATGGCTAATATTCCATTGTATGTATATACCACATTTTGTGTATCCATTCATCTATTGACGGACACTAGGGTTCTTACCACATTTTACTATTACAAATGATGCTGCTAAGAATTTTGTCATGTAAGTATCTATTTAAGTCTCTGTGTACCTAGCAGTGGAATTGTTGGATTATATGGTAATTCCGTGTTTAACTTTTTGAGGAACAACCAAACTGTTTTAAACCACAGCAGCTGCACCATTTTTATTCCTATTCGCACACATCTTTACCAGTACTTGTTTTCTGGGGTGGGGCGGGGGAGGGTGGTGCCTTTATAATGCCCATATTACTGGTTTAATGGCTGGTGTGGCTCAGTGGATTGAGCACTAGCCTGTGAACCAAAGGTTTGCTGGTTCGATCCCCAGTCTAGGACACATGCCTGGGTTGTGGGTAGGTCCCCGGTAGGGGGTACATGAGAGGCAACCGCACACTGATGTTTCTGTCCCTCTCTTTCTCCCAACCTTTCCCTCTAAAGTTAAATAAATAAAATCTTTTAAAAAAAAGAAACTATTGCCAAATCCAAGGTTATGAAGATTTGCTCCTTTTTTTTAAATCTCTGAGTTTTACAGTTTTAACTCTTACCTTCAGGTATTTGATCCTTTCTGTGGCATAGGGTAAGGGTCTAACTTCATTCTTTTGCATGTGGAGATATAGTTTACCCAGCACCATTTGTTGAAGAGACTGTTCTTTCCCCATTCACACTGATTCTTTATTTGTTAAATAATTTTTTATTTTTAATTACAGTTGACATACAATCTTATATTAGTTTCAGGTATACAGCATAGTAATTAGACATTTATACAATTTTTTATGGCTGAGCCGTAGTCTGCTGTATATATGCACCACCTCTTCATCCATTCACCTATTGATGGACACTTGGGATGCTTCCATATCTTGGCTGTGGTAATGAATTAGTGTGCTGGATTTCTTAGTATAAATTCCCAGAAGTGGAATTGCTGGGTACTTCTTTGTCTCTTGTTATATAGCCTTTGTTTTTAAAGTCTGTTTTGTCTGATATAAGTGTTGTACCCTAGCTTTTTTTTTCCGTTTCCATTTTCATGAAATATCTTTCTATACCTTTACCTTCAATCTGTTTGTGTCTTTCTGAGTCCCTTGTAAATAGCACGTGTAAGGGTCTTGTTTTATTACCCATTCAGCCACTTTATGTCCTTTGATTGGAGCTTTTAATCCCTTTGCACTTAAAGTAATTGTTGATATGTAGTTATGGCCTTCCATTTTATTATTCATATTTTTTCTTCTTAAAGAAGTCCTTTTCACATTTTTTATAATACTGTTAGGTAGTGAACTCAGTTTTTTCTTGTCTGGGAAGCTCTTTATCTCCCCTTAGATGCTAAATGATAGCTTTGCGGGGTAGAGTAATCCTGGATGTAGGTCCTTGCTTTTCACCACTTTGAATATTCCTTGCCAGTCCCTTCTGGCCTGCAGAGTTTCTGTTGAGAAATCTGCTGAGAGTCTTATGGGAGCTCCCTTGTTGGTAACTAACTGCTTTTCTCTTGCTGCTCTTAAAATCCTCTTTCTTTGTAACCTTTGGCATTTTAATGATGATGTATCTTGATGTGGGCCTCTTCGAGTTCACCTCTTTTGGGACTCTCTCTGCTTCCTGAGCTTTTTCCTTTGCCTATTTTTATTTCCTTTGCCAATTTAGGGAAGTTTTCTGTCATTATTACTTCAAATAGGTTTCCAATTCCTTGCTCTCTTGCTTCTCTTTCTAATATTAGTATCCCTATGATGCAAATGTTACTATGCTTGATGTCCCAGAGGCTCCTTACATCATCCTCATCCTTCTGGATTCGTTCTTCTTTTTGCTGCTTTGTGGGTGTTTTCTGCTTCCTTATCTTCCAAGTTGCTAATTTGATCCTCTGCCTCATCTGCCCCACTGTTGACTCCCTGTCATGTATTCATTTCAGCTAGTGTGCCTTCATTTCTGACTTTTTTTAATGGCTTCTTTGTCCTTTTTTTATGCTGTGGAAGTTCTAAGTTCCTTGACCATCCTTATAACCATTGTTTTGAACTCTGTATCTGGTAGTTTGCTTGCCTCCATTTCACAGAGTTTTTTCTGGAGATTTCTCCTGTTCTTCCATTTGGGGCACGTTTGTCTCTGCATTCTGGCTGCCTCCCTATGTTTGTTTCTGTGTATGGGTAGAGCTGCCATGTGTCTTGGTAGAATTCTTATTTAATAGGTACCCTGTGGGACCCTGGCACAGTCTCCCTGGTCACCTGAGCCAGGTGCTCCAACTATGTCCCTTGTATGAGTGGTGTGTGTCCTCCTGTTGTAGTTGAGACATGATTGCTGTTGGTACATCAGTGGGAGGGATTGACCCCTGGGTGGATTTGTTGTAAGGACTGGTCACAGAGGCTGACTTACTCAGCAGGATTTGCTTTAGGCAGGGCTCTGGTACCTGCCAAGTATGTCCTTTGAGAGTGTCATTTGTGGAGGTGGGTGGTGTTCTGGTGTGGTCTGAACCTGACCACTAGGTATGTTGGCTCTGGGGCCTCTTGGGAGGTGTAGGCTAAGGTCAGCTGCTGCCTGCACCCTCCCCAGGGCCACCTGGTATGAGCTACTAAGTGATCACAGATGGTTGCCACTTGTGCTGAGCTGGGAGCTGCCTGGGAAAGACTAAGCTGTGAACCAAGACCAGTTGCCACTAATGCCAGGCTTGTGGGCACTTAACAAAAGGCATGGGGCATGCTGAGGCCAGATGCTGCTTGTTTGTGGTTTGGGAACCTTCAAGAGACTTTAGAAAAGACCAAAGCATGAGTCAAAACAGGCTGTTTGTATGGAAAAGCCACTGGAAGCAGCTTGGGTGAATCCACATGTTGAGGGAGGCAGGTCTCAGGGAATCACCAGGGCAGGGGGAACAGTACTGGTAAGGCTGATGGACACTCAGACATGGTACCAGCCTGCACCTGCAGGGGGAGGGCTCAGCAAAGGGACAGTGGCTTCTGCCAGCATTTCTATCTGGGGGAGAACTGCCCTTCAGCCTCACCCTGAAGCCATATAACTCAGTTCCTCCCTCTTTGTCCCTGGTGCCTTTGGAGTTGCTGCCCCAGAGCTGGAGCTCAGAGCGCGTGAGTTGGTCAGTCTGTCCTTTAAGAAGAACTGCCTGGGGCTCTAGATGTCCTCTGTCTCGCTCAGCCACAACAGCCACTGGTTTCTTCAGCCAGAAGTTGTGGGGACTTATCTTCCTGGTACTGGAACCCTGACCTGGTATGGGGGCACTCACTCCTCAGGCATTTCTGCCTCTCCTACCAGACTCGACGTGGCTTCAGGCAGCTCTGAATGATGGTTGTCCTGTAGTTTCATTGTAATTTTGAAGTAGTTATGGGAGGAGGCAAGTATAGTGCTTACCTACTCTGCCGTCTTGACCGGGAGCCTTCATACTCATTCTTTCTTTTTAAACCTTTGTGTCCGTGTGTGTTGTTTGTTTCAAAGATTCTATTTATTTGTTTTTTAGAGAGAGAGGCAGGAGAAAGAAAGGGAAACATCAATCAGTTGCCTCTTGCATACACCCCACCAGGGACCTGGCTGCAACCCAAGCATGTGCCCTGACTGGGAATCGACTTTGGTTCACAGGCCAACACTCAACACACTGAGTCACACGAGGCAGGACCACACGCATTCCTGAGTGATGGTTTCTCTGGGGTAGAATTCTCCATACATTTCTCTTGGTGCTGTACTCAGTTTTCATCCATAATCTTTCTCTTTGGCTGCTTTTTAAGAATTTCTCGTCTTTGGTTTTACTGTAAATATGAGTGGGTTTGCTTGGGATTCACTTCCTGACTCTGAAGACTGGTGTCAGCCATTTCTGGCAAGTTCTAAATCATGACCTCTTCAAATATTTTTCTTGCAGTCTCTCTCTCCTCTTCTTTTAGAATGCTGATAGTCTCCCTCCCCCTTCCATGCCTCTCAGTCACTTTCTTTTTGATGTTTTCTCTTTAATACATTTAGCTTCTTTTATTTCTTAAAAAAATAAGGTACCCAAGTACAGTCTTTTGGTTAGGAATTCTCAGGAGAGACTTTTCCTCTTACTCCCTCTCTGCTTTAGGCCAAGTCCGGCACACATCCCCACTGCCTTGGGCGGTGCGGGGGGGGGGGGGGGGGCACTCATTTTAGTCCCAGCAGCTTAGCTGTTCGTTTCGAAAGACGTTTCGTTACTCAGGCAGTGTAAGTGTTTTACCCTCTGTTCACCTTGGCCTTCCCAGTTTTCAGTAGGCTTTACTCTTGTGCTTCTTCCAGCCTGGCCCTTGTGTCTGGGGTGGCCTGGTTTTCTCTTGTACCAGTTCCAGAGCTCACGTTTTATCTCCTGCCATTGTCTCCATCTGTTTGGAGCACCTCCATCTCTGCTTCAGACTACCGTTTTCACATATTCACAGCTAAATGTCACACTTTTCAGCTATTCCCTGGCAACAGCTTTCTGGTGAACGTTCATTTGCCGTTCGCTGTTCCTGTAATACTCCTGTTTACTCCTTGTCTTGGCTCCTTTTTAATTACTAATTTCTTAATGAGCTCTTTTGTCAGTAGATCGTTGTGGGAGGGGCTAGACTGTGTCCCTTTTTCCTTGTCTTCTCAGGCGACTAGAGGGCTGCTTACCTTGCACAGCCTCTCCCCACCTCACCCAGAGTCCTTGGTGCTGAACCAGGCTCAGTTAAAGCCCTGCTGCGTCCTCACCCCCTTTTCATATGAAATAAGAGATTATTGGCTTCTCCCCTCAGGTGTGCTGTTTTGGAGAACACAAAACTGCCACTTTTATCTGGGACCTTCATCATCAAAACCCACCTCCCACTGTGCTCCCGGGGTCTGTCGGAGACGTCTGCCCTTCCGTTTCTTGTTCCTCCTTTGCTTTCCCAGGCCTTCCAAGGGGCATGGGCAGTAGTATTTCTTTATGCCACCACTTTAACACTGAAGTCCCGCTGAAAAATCAACCTGTATTCCTGGCTGTCTGGTTCATGGTTAACTCTTCTGTTGGATCTGTTTGCTCGTGTCTTGTTTAAGACTTTTACATTTATGTTCTTAATGAAAGTGGTTTAGTGTTGCCATGCCCTGTCTGCTGTCAGGGCTCCTGAAATTAGTTGTCATTTTCTATCTTATATTCAAACTCATCTAAAGAGTGTAAAAGACAGGGATTATCTGTTCCTTGGTGGTTTTGTAAAACTGGTAAGCCTCGTTCCTTTTTCCAGGAAGTTTTTTAACTTCTGCTTCAGTTTTTAAAAAGTTAACTGGTCTAATCAGAGTTTCTGTTCTTCCTGAGTCTACGATAGTCATTTACATTTTTCTGGAAAATGTTTTCATTTAAATTGATTTCAGATTTCGTGCCATAAATTATCCTTAGGAACTAGGGGATGGAGTTGACACTATATGTCTTGTTTGCATTTTTCACAATGAGAAAGGACAGTTGGCGTCCTGGGACGGGAAGGTGGAAGCCGTGACCCCGACGCTGCCTCCAACCCCCACACCCTGTGCTCTGCTCAGTCAGTCTCATTCCACCTTCTCTGTCTCAGTCTTAGGAAAAGTCCTCAGTGCTGTGGGCAGTGCCCAGCTACTGATGTCCCAGAAATTCCAGCAGTTCCGGGGCCTCTGTGAGCAAAACTTGGTGAGTGCGATGCTTCTCTCTCCCAGCCTTTGGCGGCCTGCCAGGTCTCCCCAGCCGGATGAGGCCCTCTAAGCCTCTGGGACCTCCTGCAACATAGAGAGGGTGCCACCTCCTCAGGGCGTTAGAAAGATGACGACAATGCGTGTCAGCAGCTAGTGCAAGAAGGAGCCAGGAGCGGTGCTTTCAGATCGCTAATACCTTTTGAAGTAGAAAAGTGATGTAAAATAGCCGGTGGAAGTTCAAGCTCAGTTAGCACTGGCTTATTTGTATCAAACGTGTTCTATGTTTAAGGAGACAGTCAAGGAAAGACATTTAAAAATGCCACCACCACTAGACTTGGGGGGTTTCCCTCTCCCTTACCCCTACCTACTGGGAGTGTGGAAGCCTCTCTCCAACTAGCAGGGGGCTGTACCCAAGGGGTGGAGGACAGTGGCAGAGTGTTTGTCTCCAGGACCTGTAGGGGCTCGGGGTTGGCTCAGCAGTCACGCTGAGGAGCAGGTCAGAGAACAGAATGATGGAAAGGAAAGGAAACCACATGGGTTCTGTCATCATACCCACCCGGGGTGGATCCTGGCTCCTCCCCACCTCAGTGAGACCATGGCCAGAAACTTATGTTTCCGCCCTGTCAACCTGGCATGAATTAGGGACACGCGGGCCCTCCTCACAGTAGCCCTGCCATGGTGGCAAAGGCCTCAGTCCCCCCACGTATGTGCAGGGCCTGTTGCTTTCTCCCAGAGCGCTCCACCATCAGGGCTGGCTGTGACCAGGAACTAGCTTCATTCACTCATGCAGATGCCTGGGCACAGGGGAGCAAGACTATGCTTCGAGAGACCCTAACCCTGGCTGGCAGGGCCCAGAGACCACACTCTGGGTAGGGTGCAGGGTGAGCCCCTGCCCTGCTTGCCCCACTGATGCCGCTCTGCCCCACAGAACCCTGACGCCAACCCACACCCAACAGCCCAGGACCTGGCAGGGTTCTGGGACCTGCTGCAGCTGTCCATCGAGGACATCAGCATGAAGTTTGATGAGCTCTACCACCTCAAGGCCAACAGCTGGCAGCTGGTGGAGACCCCCGAGAAGAGGAAGGTGAGCATGGAGCAGTGCGGAGGGGAAGTCCAGGGACAAATTCCTGGTCGGCAATAACGCTGCCCACATCGGTCAGTGCTGCTTGGCTCCCTTCTCCATGTGTCGTCTTTGAGCTGGGGGCTCACGTCCATCCGTGCTCGGGGTCCACGCTCAGCACTCGTCCAGCATGCCTCTCGTGCCGTAGCTGAGGCTGCCCCTGAAGCATGCCATCCTGCCCTGCATGTTCAGAAAAGGGGGCTCCAGGGAGACGTGCCCGCAGCCCTGAGCACTAGCATAGACCTGGCTGTTGGAACTCTGGAGGCAGAAAAATGGCCCTTCTCCTGGGGCCACACGAATACAGGGGCCAGCCTCTCCCCTGAGGCCCAGGCTTCCTTCTGTGACACAGTAGCCCCCAGTGGCTCCTGCGGTTCCTGGACTGAGGGCCTTGTAATTTCCGATCCCCTGGAACAGCCTGTGACCTGGGTGGGAGTGGGAGGCCTGAACTCAAACCCCGTCTCCCAGTGGTTCAGCGCAGGGGTGGGAGCAGGTGACCTGTCTGTCCCTTACCACTAGAACATTCTAGGATCCTAAGCTTGCTTTCTGCTCCTATACCTTGTGCTGTTCCCACTATCATCGCTTCTTGTGGCTTCCTGATTGCAAATGTGTTTGCTTGTGCCTGATGGGGGGCGGGGGGGGGGGGTGGAGACGCCAGCGCCAGCATATGGTGGGTGGTAGTGCCACCCCAAAGGTGGCACCTTTATTTTATTTTTCTTTCCTCCTCACTGTCTCACTAAAGGAAGAAAAGAAACCACCCCCTCCGGTCCCCAAGAAGCCAGCCAAATCCAAGCCGGCAGTGAGCCGTGACAAGGCCTCCGATGCTGGGGACAAGCAGCGGCAGGAGGCCCGCAAGAGACTCCTGGCGGCCAAGCGGGCCGCTTCCGTGAGGCAGAACTCGGCCACGGAGAGCGCGGACAGCATCGAGATTTACGTGCCCGAGGCCCAGACCCGGCTCTGAGACCAGGAAGCAAACAATTTTAAGTCATTTTTAAAAACCACACAAACTAAATGCAAATGGGACAAAAATTTTCTCAACCTTTAGTATGGTTAATCTATCTAGAGACCCTGAGCCAACCTGAAATTGACGCATTACAAGGGCTCACAATTTGGCTTTTTTGGGTCCCTCCCAGCTTTAGGTTATGAAGACTTCACAGAAAAAAAGTCAACAAAAACACAAAACTATAAAATGTTTTTTTTCCTCTTGCTGGCCGAGGTGGACTAGATGGACGGACTTCAGCAATTCCCCAGCCCGGCCTCCGGACGGCAGTCTTTTTACGTGTTCTAACGACAACTCAAAGAGCTTGTTTACAAGACGACGACAGCCCGAGGGAAGCCTTGGGCACCTGCCATGTCCTCCCTTTTCCCGGCATCCCCTGCTCTGACCTCAGAGTTTTCATTCTTCCGTTTCTCTTTTCCCTTCAGCGCTCACACAGGGGTCACCATCCCGGCTGGCGGCTCCCTGGTTCCCAGCCTTCTCCGGGGCTGAGAGCCCAGAGGACAGAGATGGACGTGCGTTCCCTCCCCCGCTGAGTGCTCACACACCGCACACACGTGCACACACACACACAGGTGGAGGTTCCTCAGCAGAGGCGGCCCTCGCCCTGGGACTCCCCCCAGCCTTAGGCAGGGTGGGGTGGGCAACTCGCCTCCCTGAGATGAGGGTTTAAGTCTTGGGCTGGGGGGATGGGATAGAAGCCACAGTGTCACACTCCAGAGTCCCGCCCTTTTCTTCTCTCCAGCCTCCTCTTCCTTCAGCAAAACATGTGACTCAGAGTGACTCACAGGGGACACTTGAGAGAGGGACCCCCTTTGTCCCTGGCCGAGCCTGTGTCTGTACGTATGTGTACATATGCACATAGCCCTCAGAGTGTATATTCAACAGATGCCATCTGCTCGCCCGTGCCCGCCAGCGCCGCCGCTGGCTCTCGGGGCACCTGGCAGGAGGCGGGTGTGTGAATAGCATATATTTTTACATGTACTATATCTAGGTGTGTGTACAAGTGTGTGTAAAAATATATACCTTGTGTGTAAGCAGCCCCCCCCTTTTTTTTTTTTGGTCTCCCACCTGCCCAGCCTCTAAGTTTCCTGTTCTATTTTTTTACCCCAACACCCCAACCTCCCTTCTCTCCCCCTGCGCCAGCCCCACTCCCAGGGTGTCGGGAGCCCTGAGCTGCGATGGCCTAGCCTGCGGGGCGGGGCGGGCAGGCAGCAGGCGGGGGGCCCAGCCTGCAGCAAGATCAGTGTGGAGCGCTGCTCCTGCTGCATGCAGACTGCGGCACTGGGGACGTCCTCACTCCGGCACTTGCTGCGGGGCCCAGGTGAACCAAGGCCCTGCTCTGGGGCCCTACTCCAGCTTGGCCGCCGTCTGTGACCTTGGGCAAGTCACTCGACCTCTGTGTGCCTCAACTTCCTCCTCTGTAAAACGGGGACAGTCCCTGCCCCTCCCTACCTCACAGGCATGTTGTGAGAATAAATGAGGTAATGTGTACAAGGGCTCCTGGTGTTTACTGCAGTGGCACGGGACGGGCGGACTTGAGCACAGACCAGGATTCCACTCTGGGTGAGAAAACGGAGCTCTCAGTTCCCTCGCCCAAGCATGTGTGGAGCTGGGTCCTGGGGCAGGGGTGGGGTGGTGTGAGCTGTCAGTAAGGGCAACCCGTCTTGGCTCACGTACATTGTTAGTCATCTCTCAGAGGAAGCCGGTAAGGTAGATGTATGCAGACCCGGGTCAGCGCATGTCCCAGCACGGGGTACTCAGTACCCCTACCCGGCAGCTGCCTCCACCCTGACAGTCACACTGCGCACTGTCCCCCATGGCCCTGAGGACCACCCACAGGGCTGTGGATCGAACAGCAGGGAGGCCCAGGCTCCCCTCCTAGACCACCTGCTCCCCCAGTGCTAGGGGTCACCAAGCCTTGTGGAGTCCCCATGGATTAGGGACCTAAATTTAAGAGCTAAAACTAAAATTCTCAGAATAAGGGACTTCCAGCCAAGATGGAAGCGTAGCTGGACATGCCGTGCCTCCTCTCACAACCAAGACTAAGGACAACAAAAATACAGAACCTCCCTACCCCCCCCCCCAAAAAAAAAAACCCAACCAGGACAGAGAGAAAATTGAATTGTGCGGGAGTCCGACAACAATAATTCACCCAGACCGGTAAGAGGGGCGGAGTTAGCAGCCAGCTGAGTCTGTGGCCGGCGGAGTTGGATCCTGGTAGGATAAGCTGGTGGTGGTCCCAGGTGCGCAGTCACTCCAGGCGCACAAGGTGGCGGACCGTGGACACACATTTGCGCACAGATAAACCAGGTGAAAATGGGCAGCAAGACAGACTGTGCGACGTAGGGCCCCAGCACCAGGAATTGAAGCCTAAAAGCACCCATTGAAAATACTTGCAGGGCCCTGGCTGGTGTAGCTCAGTGGCTTGAGCGTGAGCCTGTGAACCAAGGGATCGCGGTTCGATTCCCAGTCAGGGCACATGCCTGGGTTGCAGGCCAGTTCCTGGCAGGGGACACACAAGAGGCAACCACACATTGATGTTTCTCTCCCTCTCTCCTTCCTTTCACTTCTAAAATAAATAAAAATGATTAAAAATGTAGGGTCTGAGGTACCGGGAGGGAGTCCCAGCCTCTTCGCTGAAGAGACCCATGGGGGTCCTGGAGCATGCACAGCCCACCGGCATGGAAATCAGCACCAGAAAGGCCCAATTTGATAGGGGAAAGAGGCTGAGGGACTGGAATCTATGAGACAGCACGGAGCAAGCGCCATTGTTCTCTCTCGGACCCCGCCCCCACATCCAGCATCACAACCCAGTGACTGGGCTGCCCTGCCCTGGTGACCTAAGGCTCTGCCCCTCACTACATAACAGCCGAGACCAGACAAAAAAACCAAAAGGGTGGTTCAAAGGGGAGAACAGACCAGGGCCCTGGAGCTAATTCATCTGAGTGACCAGGAGGTGGTCAACCTATCAGATGCAGAGCTCATAGCACTGGTAGCCAATGTATCAGAAGCACAGTTCAAAGCTCTGGTGATTAGGAAGCTCACAGAATTGGTTGATTTTGGAAATGAACAAATGGAGGCTACAATAATTGAAATGAAGAAAAACTCACAGGGAACCAATAGTGATGGGAGGAAAACTGGGACTCAGATCAATGGAGTGGACCAGAAGGAAGAAAGAAACAACCAAACAGAAAGCAAGGAAGAAACAAGAATTCAAAAAAATGAGGAGAGGCTTAGGAACCTCCAGGACATCTTGAAACATCCCAACATCCGAATTATAGCGGTACCAGAGAAGAGCAACAAGAGCAAAACTTATTTGAACAAATAATGAAGGAGAACTTCCCCAATCTGGCAAAGGAAATAGACTTCCAGGAAGTCCAGGAAGCTCAGAGAGTCCCAAAGAAGGTGGACCCAAAGAGGAACACACCAAGGCACATCATAATTACATTAGCCAAGATTCAAATGAAGGAGAGAATTCTAGAAGCAGCAAGGGATAAAGGCAGAGTCACCTACGAAGGAGTTCCCATCAGACTGTCAGCTGATTTCTCAAAAGAGACCTTCCAGGCAAGAAGGGGCTGGAAAGAAGTATTCCAAGTCATGAAAGTCAAGGACCTACACCCAAGATTGCTCTATCCAGCGAAGCTGTCATTTAGAATGGAAGGGAAGATAAAGCGCTTCTCAGATAAGTTCAAGTTAAAGGAGTTCATCATCACCAAGCCCTTATTATATGAAATGTTAAAGGGACTTATCTAAGAAAAAAAGATAAAAAATAAGACAGTAAAAAGACAGCAAACTCACAGGTATTAACAACCACACCTAAAACAAAAGCAAACTAAGCAAACAGCTAGACCAGGAGCAGGAACACAGAAATGGATATCATATGAAGGGTTTGCAACAGGGGAGTGGGAGGAGAGGGAGAAAAGGTACAGAGAATAAGTAGCACTGACGGTGGGTAGAAAATAGACAGGGGGAGGGCAAGAATAGTGTGGGGAAAGTAGAAGCTAAAGGACTTATGAAACATGGACATGAACTAAAGGGGGGGAATGTGGGTGGGAGGGGGTGTGCAGGGTGGAGGGGAATGATGGAGAAATGGGACAACTGTAATAGCATAATCAATAAAATACAATTTAAAAAATAAAACTCTCAGAATAAAACAGGTGTGAGTTTTCACTGGATGAGGCAAAAGCATAAGAAACCAAAGAAAAATAAACCTCATCAAAGTTAAAAACACTTGCGCTTCCTGAAACTTTCAAGAAAATGAAACAATAACCCATAGAACAGGAGAAAATATTTGCAAGTCATGTATCTGGTAAAGGCATAATAGCTGGAACATATAAAAGCACCTTTGCAACCCAATAACGAAAAAACAAATTTAAAACTGGGCAATATATCTAAATTATCTTTTCTGCAAAGAAGATCAATTCCAAAAAGCACATGAAAAGAGTTCAACATAAATAGTTATTAGAGAAATGCTCATCAAAACCACAATGAGACTCTTCCCACCAGCAGGATGACTAGAAGAAAAGTGTGAGGATGCGGCAAGACCAGAACCCTCACACATCACTGGTGAGAATGTAAGATGGCACAGTGTTGTGAGAAACGGTTTGGAAGTCCTCCAGAAATTTAAACGTGAGCGCTACCAAATGACACAGTGTTTCTACTGGATCTGTATCGAAACAAAGTGAACACACACAGCCTCACGTGAACACACACACCAGTGTTCACCGTAGTGGCATGCATGGTGGCCTTTAGATGGAAACGACCCAGGTGCGCATCAGCCAGTGAAACAGCCATGGGGTGGCGTGCCGTTCAGCAATGAAACGAAATATGATACATGCTATGCCATGGATGAGCCTTGACAATATGACGCGAAGTGAAATAAGCCCATCACAAGAGGTCACATATTGTATGATGCCATGTACATTAAATTTCCAGAGCAAACAAATCCAGAGGCAAAAGGTAGGTTAGTGTTTGCCAGGGAGTAGGAGGAAAGGGTGGGGGGTGACAGCTCTCGACTTTGAAGTTTCTTCTGGGGGTGATGAAAATTGTTCTGGAATTACACAGGGGTGATGGTTGTATAGCTTTGTGAATATTCTGAAACCACTAAATTGTAAACTTAAAATGTGAATTTCGTAATTTTGTTTAAAATTTTAAACAGAGAAGCCCACAGAATGGGAGAATTTTTGCAAACCATATACCTGACAAGGAATTAACATCCAGAATATGTGTCCAAGGAATTCTTACAACTCAAAAAAAAACCTGATTGTTTAAATGAGCAAAGAATTTCAATAGACATTTCTCCAAAGAAGATGGACAAATGGTCAATAAGCTCACGAAAAGATGCTCAACATCAGTTACCAGGGAAATGAAAATTAAAACCACAATGAGATAGTACTTCACACCCACCAGGGTGCTATTATTTAAAAAGAGGAAAAACAGGAAATAAGTGTTGGCAAGGATGTGGAGAAATTGGAAGCCATGGTGGGAATGTAAATTGGTATAGCTTCTGTGAAAAACAGTAAGGCAATTCCTCAAAAGAATTAAAAACAGAACTACCAAATGAGCAAGCAAGTTCACTTCTTGGGTATATACACCAAAAATTCAGAAGCAGGAACTCAAAAGGTATTTGTAGGTTCCAGTCAAGATGGCGGCGCAGGTAAATGCTGTGCTTGGAACCTTCCACAACCACATCAAAATTACACCTAAACTACAGAACCACCATCATTCAGAACCACCTGAAATCTAACTGAACAGAAGTCGTATAACTAAGGATGTAAAGAAGCAGCTACACCGAGACTGGTAGGAGTGGCAGAGACCCAGAACAGACTGGTCCCACACCTATGTGGGGCAGTTAGAAATCGGGAAGGATAACTCACCTGCAGAGGTCCCCCTAAGGAGCAAGGGGTCCCAGCCCCACATCAGAACATTCATCCTAGGGTTCCAGTGCCGGGAAGAGAAGCCCCATAACTTCTGGCTCTGAATACCAGAGGGAATTGTGGCTGAGAGAATGTGCTTCTGGAGTCTCAGGTGTTCCTCTTAAAGGGCCCACACATGCACTTACACGCACTCCCTGAGCTCCAGCAACTGGGGGAGCAACTTGAAAGGAACTAGGGACCTTTGGGGGGAACTGAATTGTCTGGCATCAAACCAAGAGCTGAGGGTAGGGGGCACAGCTTTCTCCCAGACAGAAGTGCTGGCAGAGGCCATTCTTTCTGAACTCTCCACACACAGAGCCAGCAGGCAGGCAGGCACCACATCTGCATCTGAGTTTCCATCAGCCTGGCTAACACCGTTCTCCCCACACTGGTGATTCCCTGACAACCTGCCCCATCCAACTTGCAGGAGCACTGAAACTGTTCTCAGTGGCTTTTCCATACAAACAGCCTCCCGCATGCTTCAGACTTTCCTAAATTTCTCAAATAAGCAGCATTTGGCCTCTGTGCCCTGTACATCTTGCTAGGTGCCTCCAGGCCTGGCACTACCAGCAGGCAGCCTCAGTTGGCAGCGTGGCCCCTCCTGGGCACCTCCAAGCCCAGCACAACTAGCAGCCATCTACAGATCACTCTGTAGCACATGCTGGGGGAGCCCAGAGCCAGTGCACCTAATAGACAGCTTCAGACCATGTGGGAACACAACCCAGCCACCTCCATGACTAACACTCAAGGCGTGGACTGAGAAGGCACCAAAGCCCCACTGAACCAAGTTCTGATCCATGGGGTTGGCTCCTGCACAGCAGCTCCTTCACTGTAGTGGCAGCCAGTCTTTGCGGCCAATTGCCCTGGGGCTCCACTCCAAGTGACATGCTGAAAACAATCCAGGCTCAGCTACAACATGAGGGTGCACACAGCCCACACAGAGGGCACACCTGGCGTGCCCAGATCAGGTGACTGAGGAGGCTGCGCCACTGGACCTCACAGGACACCTACTACATAGGCCATGTCATGTACAGGAGATGGAGCAGCTCTACCTAATACATGGAAACAAACTAGGAAAGCAGCCAAAACGAGGAGACAAAGAAACATGCCCCAAATGGAAGCACAGGAGAAATCTCCAGAAAAAGAATTCAGTGAAATGGAGGCAAGCAAACCACCAGATACAGAGTTCAAAACAATGGTTATAAAGATGGTGAAGGAACTTAGTGATAACTTCAACAGCATGAAAAAGGACAAAGAAGCCATCTTTTTTTTTTTTTTTTTTTTTATTTATTTAACTTTAGAGGGGAAGGGAAGGAGAGAGGGAGAGAAACATCAATGTGTGGTTGCCTCTTGTGCGTCCCCTGCTGGGAACTGGCCTGCAACCCAGGCATGTGCCCTGACTGGGAATCGAACCGCTATCCTCTGGTTTACAGGCCCATGCTCAATCCACTGAGCTACACCAGCCAGGCAGAAGCCATCTTAAAAAGTCAGAAATGAAGGCACACTAGCTGAAATGAATACATGACAGGGAGTCAACAGTGGGGCAGATGAGGCAGAGGATCAAATCAGCGACTTGGAAGATAAGGAGCAGAAAACACCCAACAAAACAGCAAAAAGAAATCCAGAAAGATGAGGATAGTGTAAGGAGCCTCTGGGACAACTTCAAGCATATCACATTTGCATAATGGGGGTGCCAGAAGGAGAAGAGAAAGAGCAAGAAATTGAAAACCTATTTGAAATAATGACAGAAAGTTTCCCTAACCTGGTGAAGGAAATAGACATACAAGTGGAGGAAGCACAGAGTCCCAAACATGATGAGCCCAAAGAGGCCCACTCCGAGACACATCATCATTAAAATGCCAAAGGTTAAAGACAAAGGAAATCTTAAAGGCAGCAAGAGCAGTACAGGTAGCTACCAACAAGGGAGCTCCCATAAGACTCTCAGCAGATTTCTCAACAGAAACTTTGCAGGCCAGAAGGGATGGCAAGAAATATTCCAAGTGATGAAAAGTGAGGCCCTATCACCACAATTATTCTACGCGGTGAAACTGTCATTAAGAATCAAAGGATAGATAAACAGCTTCCCAGACAAAAAAAAAAAAGTTAAAGGAGTTTATCACCACCAAACTAGTATTACAAGAAATTAGAGTCTTCTTTAAAAAGAAAAAGGAGAAGAAAAAGATAAAAAATATGAATAAAATGACAATAAATACATATGTATCAATTAAATGCTCCAATCAAAAGGTATAAGGTGACTGGTTAACAAACAAGATGCTTACATATGCTGTTTTTTTTTTAAGACTTTATTTGTTTGTTTATTTTAGAGAGGGGATGGGAGAGAGAAAGAGAGGGAGAGAAACATCAATGTGTGGATGCCTCTCACACACCCCCCCACTGGGGACCTGGCCCACAACCCAGTCATGTGCCCTGATGGGGAATAGAACCAGTGACTCTTTGGTTTGCAGGCTGGCGCTCAAGCCACTAAGCTACACCAGCCAGTACTACACCTGCTATTTAAAAGAGACTCATTTCAGATTGAAAGACACACACAGACTGAAAGTAAAGGGATAGAAAAAGATATTTCATGAAAATGGAAACAAAAAAGCTGGGGTAGAAATGTTCAAACCAGACAAAATAGACTTTAAAACAAACACTAGAACAAGAAACCAAGACCCAGCAACACCACTTCTGGGTATTTATCCAAAATAACCCAAAACACTCAGTTGAAAAGATACGCACCCCTATGTTCACTGCAGCATTATTTACAACAGCCAAGATATGGAAGTAGCCCAAGTGCCCATCAGTAGGTGAGTGGATAAAAAAGAAGTGGTATATATACAATGGGAATGACTCAGCCATAAAAAAGAAGGAAATCTTGCCATCTGCAAAACCGTGATGGACTTAGAGGGTATTATGTTAAGTGAAATACGTCAGAGAGACAAATGCCAGATGATTTCACTTGTATGTTGAATCTAAAAAACAAAACAAATGAACAGCAGAACTGAAACAGACTGATAGATGCAGAGAACATTTTGAAGGTTGCTAGATGGGAGAAAAAGGCGAGGGGATTAAGAAGTACAAATTAGTCATAGAATGGTCACGGGGCTGTAAAGTACAGCACAGGAAATATAAATAACATTGTAATAGCCGTGTGTGGTGTCAGATGGGTGCTGGATTTACTGCGGTGATCACTCCGAAAGTTATACCTAATCACCGGGTGTACACCTGAAACTAATATAATGCACATCAAATGTAATTGAAATTTTTTTAAATCATGTCGAAAATACATAGTAAATAAAATTTCTAAACCAAAATAAATAAATAAATACAATTTGTTGTGACAAATGCTATTAAAAAGTTTAAAAGGGGGGGGCATTGTACACCCCGTTGAGAACAGCATCGGTCATGGTTGCCAACAGGCGCGACAGCCCGCAGTCCACCCACAGGCGAGCGCATCAGCACCACGCGATCCCTCCACACGATGGAATATCGTTCCGCCTCAAAAAGGAAGAAAGTTCCAACATATGCCACACCATGGACGCACCTTGAGGACACTATGCTAAGTGAAATAAGCCAGTCACAAAGTAAACACCCTGTACGATTCCACTTACCTGAGGTTCCTAGAGCACAATCAAGGCGGAGTGGCAGCCGCCCAGGGGCTCGGGGCGGAACAGAGGCTGTGGGATGCGCGCGGTTTCCGCTGGGAAGGTGAAAAGGCTCTGGAGGCGGGCGGTGGCGATGGTGGGAGAACAGCGTAAATCTACGTAATGCCACTGAACTGGACTCTTAAAAGTGGTTAAAATGGTACATGTTATTTTAACACTCCCGCACGGGGGGCGGGGGGTGGGGGGACATCATAAAGCCGAATGTTAACAACTGGAGAATCTGCGTGAAGGTATATGGGAGCTCTTTGTAATTTTTAAAACTTCATTGTAAGTTCGAAATAGGTTTTAAAAAGTCAGCTGTCCGAACTCCTGCTCCTTCCATAGCGACTTGTCTTCGAAAATGGCAGCTCTGCCGCTCCACGTGCCCAGCCCAGACCCCGCGGAGTCACCCTGGACTGTCCCGCAGTCCTCGGCACTGGCTGAAACTCCGCTGCTGCCACGCCAGTCTGAACGCGTCTCCGGCGAGGAGCCCCTCCCTGCTCCGGCTCCGAGCTGGCCTCCTTCCGTCCCTTTCCAGCACAACACCCCGAGGGATTCCGTGGAAACGGATGCCACATCGTGTCACCCTTCTGTTCAGAACTCTGATGCCTGATGGTGGCCTCCAGGGAGCCACAGGAGGGCGAGGTCCTCGCGGCCTCATGCCCCCTCCCCCGCTCCCTCCCCACAGTCACACTGTCCTCCCCTTGCCCCTGACCGTGAGCTGGGCAGGCTTCCCCTGCAGGGCCTCTGAACCTGCCACTGGGCACAGCTCTCCTTCAGGTCTGCCCAAATGTCACTTCCCGGGAGGGACTCCCCCACACCCTTTACTCTCGCTCCCCCCACCCTGCTTTATTCTCTCCTTCAGGCACTTGTCTCTTTCCTCCAAGTCCTGTAGCTGCTTGTTAATAGTTTTGTTTTTTTTTTTCTCTCCACAAAAACGATGCTTCCTGATGCAAAGACTTTAAGTCGCCTGTTTCCTCAGGACAGTGCCTGGCAGGTGTAAGGTGTCAGTTAATATTAACAGAATAAGCAATTGATGTTGGGACGTTCCCTTGGGAATGCCTACGTTGGACCCAAGGCTGTCGGGAGGGAAAGCTGGGCCAGAGTCCAGATAGGGGCTGATGGATCAAAATGCTGGACAGGACCTGAGGCCTGACCAGGGGCTGCCACCGTGAGGATGCACCCTGGTCCTCCAGCCCCTGCCCTGCCCCTCTTGCTGGTTCCACCACGTGGCTCTTTCCGACCACTCTTGCACTGAACTCTCGCCACCACCCTCCCATTTTACAGGTGGTGGGCTGTCACCAGCATGGACCTCCCTAACCCCAAGTGCGTCCCCCACCGGCAGGGGCTGACTGATGGCCCTCTCTTTGAGGACAGAGGGCCCTCTGACGCGCCTCTGCTCTAGGACTGGGGGAAAAAAAGCCATACTTGGTCTCGTGGAAGGAAGCCCTCCCCCAGGAACGGTGAGGGTTAGTGCGGCTTTGCGCGGCAAGCTGGGGGTAAGATCTGAGAACCGGCGTCCCCTACAGGTCATGCCTGCCTCGCTGGAGAGGAGGGGACGGCCCGGATAAATCCCTTTTTGCAGGCTGTACTGACCCCGCACTCACCTCATCACCTCCCCTGTCTGCAATCAAGGGGAGAGGCCCTTGTCGCGGGAAGGGGCGGGGGGTGGGGGTCCCTAGCAGCAACCCAGCCTCCCAGACTGTGGGTGGAGGCCAAATAAGGCTGGACTGGTTGCCCAGGCCCCGCCCCGCAGGGCGCACATTCTTCTGCCTTGTAAGGCCAGGCGCCGCGCCCCGCCCCCGCTCGGCCCAGCCCCAACCCGACGCCGCTCAGCACAGGGCTCCGCATCCAGCTCCGCACCAGCCCCGCGCACAGAGAGAGCACCTTCTCCGCACCAGGTGGGTGCTACCGAGGTGGTCTAGAGCAGACCGTGTGGCAGCCAAGGCTGAACTTTGGACAGACCCCACAGACGGGCATGTCGTGGAGTTCCTGGGCAAGGACGGCCGCCCGTCATGGGGTTTGGGGCTGCGGTGGCTCGGGTAGTCAGGGATTCTGGTAGGGGCCGAGCAGCGGGGAGACGGACTGTTCTGGGCTCTGGGAACCAGTGCCCCGTTGGCAAAGGAAGGCTGTCTGGGCCCTGTCCCTTTACTGTGGAATAAGAGTCGCCAAGCTCAGAGCTCTTGTGTGTGGGAGGAGGGTGGGGGTTGTGGTCGCAGGTGTCGCTGTCCCTGTCCCGGCAGACCATGTATGTCTCAGACAGGAAACTGTGCCCTGTCAGCTCCTTGAGACTCCAGAGCATCCTTGCCCCCTGCCCCATGTCCTGGGGCAAGAAGAGAGGGATGGATGGGGTAGGTTGTGCCCCACGCACCCCAGCTTCCTGGCTCTGAGCCATCTGCCCATTTGTGCCTGTTAGCAGGGGAAGGTCTGCCAAGGGCCCTGGGGGACTGGAAAAGAGACCCCAGCCCTCCAGCCTCCAGTGAGGTGACTTTATGAGCGAGGCACCTGGCACTGCCAGCCACAGGGCCCAGGAGGTAATGGGGGACACAGGCCTCGACTTTGTTGTGATGGTGGGATGTCAGGCACCAGAAAGGGGAAGGCGGCACTAGTTACAGCCAAACCCCAACTCTCTCTGACCCCCAGTGTCCAGGACCCTCAGTAGGGGGAGGTGGTGCTCCCAGGCCAGGGGCCCAGCCCGTCCTGACCCCAATCCCTCAACCAAGCCCAGAAACTGCCTCTGGTCACACAGAGCCCTCAGCTGCCAGCAGGAGCCTCCTGGCCTGTGTGTTTCCTTCCATGTTCAGGCTGCGAGGGCACCGAAGGCCACCTGCCACCCTGTGACCCAAGCCTAGCCCGGGGGCCCTGGCTTCCGACTGGGGGCTACCTCTCTCAAAGGCACTGCCTGTCCCTTCTTATGCCTCAGTTCTCTTAACTGCGCAGTGTGAGGCACCCCACCCTCCCCACCCCGCTTCCCGGATTGCTAGGATGGGCACACTGCAAAGTTCCCTGCTCTCAGCCGCGAGTGGGGCAGCCATGGTGGCCGAGGGGCCGTCCAACCACAGAGCAGTGGGTGACCTCCTGGCCACTGCTGCCTCCAGCCATGCAGACGTGAGAGGCGATGCCCGACATAGCGTCTGCGTGGCCCCCTCTGTGGGAGCCGTGAGTCAAAGCTCCCAGAGAGCACTGGGTGCAGGGAAGGACCCGGCCCCTAAAAGCACTAAACCACGGGAGAGGACAGCACTGCCTGTTGACAGCACCCCATCCCACTCAGGTCATGGGTGAGAAGGGCTTTTGTCTACCTGCCCTGGACCAGGTGTGCCAGCCGAGTGGGACAGGACACAACAGCCAGTGTCTTGCGACGGTATGCAGCGGTGGCCCTGGGCATGGACTAGAGCTGGCTCATGATTTGAGATCTCAAAGGGCAAACCTGAGAATGACTTGAACAGCATCATGGGACAGAGGCCTGGGGACAGCGCAGGGAACACTCACCACCACACAATTTGGGGTTTAAACAACAAGCAGAGAAGGCTTTCTGGAGGCCCTGGACCAAGGGGCTCAGCACGGAAGGAAAGGGGCAGCAGCCTCGGGCCTTGGCCAGACCCCAAACTGCCCAGCTGAGGGACACACAGCGCTATAGCTTTGGGGGCAGTCCCCACAGGCATAACTGGGGTTTGGGAAGAGTCTCTTGCTGGGCCTCAGTTTCCCCATCTGCACAGTGGGGGCAGCAGACCAGCCAGAGTCACCCTCACGGTCACGTGATAAACAAGCATCCAGCAGCCCCACCGTGTGCTTTGGTGTAAATCAGGGTTTACACCAGCTTGACTGACTGTGAGGGAGAGACCTTTTTTTTTTTTTTAAATCCTCACCCAAGGATGCATTTAGAGAAGAAGGGAGAGAAACAAACATATCAGTTGCCTTCCATACACAACCCAACCAGGGATTGAACCTGCAATGTAGGTGTGCGCCCCGACGGGAACCAAACCTGCAACCTTTTGGTGTATGGGACGATGCTCCAATCCACTGAGCCCAGGGCTGGAGAGGACTTGAAGTGCTGACTGTCAAAGCAAAGTAGGGGAACTACTCCCCAAGGGGGTGTCTCAGGAACTGGGCTGGATGCCCTGGCTGGTGTGCCTCAGTGGACTGAGTGCTAGCCTGAGAACCAAGTAGTTGCTGGTTCAATTCCCAGTCAAGGCACATACCTGGGTTGCTGGCCCCTGGTTGGTGGCCTGCAAGAGGTGACTGATCTATGTTTTTCTCCCTCTCTGTCTCCCTCCATTCCCCTCTCTCTAAAACTAAACAAATAAAATCATTTTTTAAAAAAGAAATGGGCTGGAGAAGGAAGTACATCCCAGGGGGAGGGACCAAGAAGACAAGTCTGGGGGTGTCTAGGGAACAGCCTACAGTCCAGGTTGGCAGGATCACAGATGGCAGGAGGGATACAATGAGGGGTCCCAAGGTCAGCCAGAGAGAAGGCCCTTGACTGCCAGGCTGAGGGGCCTAGACTTGCCCCGGGCGGTGGCAGGAACCTGGAAGGCTTCCAGGGGAAGTGACAGGGGCAGGTCTCAGTCTGCACAGATGGGAGAGACTGGCAGGAGGCCAGGAGGCCAGGCCTAAACACAGGTGAGGACAAGCAGGGCTTCTCAGCCTGGGGGAGCCTTGCCCCCTGTAAGCACTGAGGAGTCAGAATGAGGAGTAGGGGCTGGTCAAGCGTGGGCAGCTGTGGGGAGGGGCAAGCGTCCACAGCACTGCCTTCCAGAAACTCCAGAGCAGGCAGCACAGAGGGATGGGGAGGAGGAGGAATGTCAGGAATGCAGGGTGGCTGATGCAGCTCCTGCCTGCTGGGGGGAGGGGGGATGGCAGCGAGCCCCACGTGTCACTTGGAGAGAGAGGGGCAGTGTGTAAATGTTATTAAGGGTTAAAGGAGATCAGCACGGAAACGGGTGGCTTTGAACCCGATCCTAAGCGTTTCGCCCAGTCACAGTAAGAGGAGCTTGCTCTGTGCCTGGCGCCATTCCAGGGCCCTCTCAGGCACCAGGTCAGTTAACCACAAAGCCCCCATTCCCAGGCGAGGAGGCGCACTCAGCGAGGCAGACTTTGGGACGCGTGCTGGGCAGCAGGAGCCCCGAGCCTGTGGAAAGCACTGAATGCCAGGCCCAGGGTCCCAGGCTCTCCCCGCACATGCTCTTCCTGCAGGGAAGCCCCACCCACCTAAAGCCAAGATGTCCAGTAAGCGGGCCAAGGCCAAGACCACCAAGAAGCGGCCACAGCGGGCCACGTCCAATGTCTTTGCGATGTTCGACCAGTCCCAGATCCAGGAGTTTAAGGAGGCCTTCAACATGATCGACCAGAACCGAGACGGCTTCATCGACAAGGAGGACTTGCATGACATGCTGGCCTCGCTGGGTGAGCAGGGACGCGTGGGCAGGCCTAAGTGGGCCTGGGAGAGGCTGCGCTGGTGCAGACTGCCGGTCTGCTTGTCACTCACAGAGCACTTCTCGCACGGTGACAGGTGGTGCCCACCCTGGAGAGTAGGTGCCATTACCTTCCCCATTTAACAGAGAGGGAAACTGAGGCACGGAGCAGTTTGGTGCTGGATAGGAACTCAGACAGGCGCACCCCAGGCCAGACTGCCTCGAGCAGATGTGTGGATTGGGGTGCCCGTACCATTTCGTTTACAGAAAGGGGTCAGGGACTACGAGAAAGCCTGAACTGCGCAGGCTTTCCATGGTACTGATGGGGAAACTGAGGCCTGGAGGGGAGGCCAGAGCACCTCCCTTCCTTTAACGGTCCCCTGTGCCAGGCTGCAAGCCTCTCTGACTTCAGTGAAGCTGACTCCCCCAGAATCAGAATCTTAGAGCTGAGGGGGCGCAGAAATTGAGTACCATTCACCATCGCTCAGATGGGGAAACTGAGGCCCAGAGGCTAGACCCCCAGACACCACCGCCCTAGCCTGGGCCCTGCCCTACCCACTGCCCTCCCCATGTGCTGGCCAGACAACCACCTGAGCCCCAGTTCCTGGCACCCCTTCATCCAGGTGGGGGCATCTGGGCCAGACACTGGCTGGGGGCAGCAGAGGAGGCAGCCTGTGGTGTTCACGCCCTGAGGCTCTGGGGCCACGCAGGCCTGTGTCATTCCCTGGCACTGCCCCTCAGCTGGGTGGCCCTGCTGGTGCCCGTGGCCCTCGTGTAACCCCCCCTCTCGGGTGCCTGGTGGGAGGGCTGACATGAGACTGCCCCCACTGTGGGCGCCAAACCTCTCTCAGCTTCTGGCCAGATCCACTTGAAGGCTCCCTCCCCAAGGAGGTCCCCTGGCCTGATGAGGGGAGGGGCTATGGTCCCGATGTCACAGCCATCCTGGAGACACAGCGGGCGAGCACAGTTCAGAGGAGACAGGGACATGGAGACTCCTTCCCATTTATGAGGCAGCACCCTGCAGCCAGGGCCCCAACACCCAGAGACCTGACGACAGCCCTGGGTGTCTACCCAGGGGCACCCGCACTCCCATGCAAAGCTCTTGTCATTGGCTGCTGACTAGCCACGGCCTTCTGGGTAGGGACGTCAACCTTAGGATAAAAAAACACGAGCAAGAGCAGCAAATAGTACTTGAAACTGCCTGGAATCTGGGGTCTGGCTGCCTGGGTGTGAATGCTGGCTCCACTCTGTCCTCACTGTGTGACCAGAGTCACCTCTGTGCCTCAGGCTCCACACCCGTGAAGTGGGTGCAAGAACACCGACCCCACAGGGTGGTGCAGGTGAGATGCAGCTGGGCGGGTGCAGCACCAGGCGCAGCGAGCAGGCAGCAGGCGGTGGCTCTCACAGGCTGGAGAGCACTTCCGACCTTGGATATCCAGCCCAGAGGAGGGAACTTGCCGCACGCAAGGACCCAGGGAGGACATGCAGGGGGATGGGCAGTCAGACAGCTGGCTGCCCAGCGAGATGCTGACCAAGTATAAACTTCCTGTCTCCTGTCTGTAGCAGTCAGTCTCAGGCTGGGCCATGAAGGGAGGGTCAGGGAGGTGGGAGGGGGCAGGCGATGACGACAAGCGTGAATGCCCCACCCGCCACAGGGAAAAACCCCACAGACGAGTACTTGGAGGGCATGATGAGCGAGGCCCCTGGGCCCATCAACTTCACCATGTTCCTGACCATGTTTGGGGAGAAGCTGAATGGCACGGACCCCGAGGATGTGATCCGCAACGCCTTCGCCTGCTTCGACGAGGAGGCCTCAGGTGGGCGGCCTCCTGGAGGCCTGAACCAGGGCTGGGGCTGGGCCCCTCACCTAGGGCAGGCCCCCCCAACCCATGCAAGTGGGGCCTGCTGAGCTCGGGCTTCAGGGCCCCTGCCTCCCCCGGCCAGAACGGAGATCACCTGTCTGCTGCTTTCGGTGCCGGACTGCAAAAGACACTCTCTCCTTTCCCCAGATGCTAAACCCGAACAGTCCACGTCCTCCGGGCTTCCCACCTCTTAGTTCATGTCGGCCCCACACACTCTGTCTCTGCTTTAGACCTTTCCGGAAAACAGACCCTTTTGGACAACCAGGTGCAGGAACCAGCCCCACCCTCAGACCTTCCGAGGGACTTCCTGTCCCTCAGCTCGTTATTCCCAGGGTCAGGCGGGTGAGCTTTCAGTTGTGACTCGGAAGCCCAGGCCTGGGTGTGCTCCAGGCACTTCCCCGACCACCTTCACAGTGCCCTGCTGGGTCGGCCTTGTCTTCAGGCCCATTGCCAGTTCCAACAGGCACAGAAAGGGTAAGGAACTTGCCCAAAGTCACACAGCTAGGAAGAAGGGGGATCAGCATTCCAACTCAGGCAGCAGAACTCTGGGCCTCATGCCCTTACAGCGGGACAAGCCCAGCCCCCCGCCCTCAGCCCCGAATTTTCCACAGAGACGCCTCTCAGACAGTCCCACCACAGAGCTCTTCCCTCACGGGCCCTGGCGAGCTCAGCTGGACCAGAGGCAAGGGCTGTGTGGGTTCCTGGGCCCCATGCACTGCTGCCAGGCCTGCAAGCCTGGGGTGGGAGCGCGGTAGGGGATGCTGGCTGTGTCCCAGCCTGCGTCCCTGTGTCTCACGGGCCTTGGCTCCCCCGCCCCCCAGGTTTTATCCACGAGGACCACCTTCGGGAGCTGCTCACCACCATGGGCGACCGCTTCACAGACGAGGAAGTAGACGAGATGTACCGCGAGGCCCCCATTGACAAGAAGGGCAACTTCAACTACGTGGAGTTCACCCGCATCCTCAAACACGGGGCCAAGGACAAAGACGACTAGGCCCCCCCACCCCGGCCCCGTGCCCAGGCCCCTGTCCCAGTCACCTGCTCCCCCCACACGCAGTCTGCACCTGCTCCACGCCCACGGGACTCCCTCGGGGGGAGCCTCCCTCTGAGGGGTTAGGGGCCCGGCTCCCAGATGAGGAAATGGGATGAGAGAGAGCAGAGCCAGGCACGGGTCACACGCCAACGTGAGGCAAGTGTGCCCACTGCGACCCTCCGAGGAAAGGTCATCCAGGGGGCGGGGCCAGGGGTCGAAGGGAAGGCCCCACAGGAGAGCCCAGGCTGCAGCTGTTTCCTGCCTGGAGTGAGCTGTCCCTACAGGAAGGGCCTGTGTCCTGCCCTGGGACACCACGTCACCCCATGAAGGGCATGAAAGCCCTTTCCCAGCCACTGCCACAAACACACAAACCTCACCACCGTCCCTTCTCAGAGGACAGGATGACAGAGCCCTCCCCTGCGCCCTGCCCCCACCCCACCGGGAAGGTCCCGGAGGGTGGAGCTTGTCCCAGGGAGGTGGAGTTTCTAATAGATGGCTGAGCACTGCTTTGGGTCTGTGTCTGCGGTCTGCGCCAAAAGGGCCCCAAACCCCCTCCCACCTTCTCCCCTCCCCAGTAGCTGCGCAACCTCCCCTCCACCCCCCACTCCCAAGGTTTGGCTGGGCCTAGACCAGCAGTTGGGCGTGGACAGAGGTGCTGAGGGAAATGCTCCCCCTGCCCTCCCGCCGGCCCAGGAGGGAGGGTGGAGTGGGGGAGACCCACGGGAATCACCTGAGCAAATCCCAGTGCCCGGATCTGGGCCTCTGGGTGGGTGGGGAAGGCATACAGCCTTCAGGACCAGAGCCTGGATCATCAGGGTCGCCTCAGGGCTCCCGGAAGAACAGGGAGGCTTTGGAAACTGAGGAGGGTGCATCCCAGTAGCTGGGGACAGAAGCGGGAATGAACAGGTGTAAGGGATTGTCGTGAGGGCAGCTCCAGGCTGCAGGGCCACGGCAGCCACATGACTGGCAATGCGATGGGTACAGCTGCTTATGTACCACATGCAAAGCAGCGGGCCGGACGGGGCCCTGTTAATCCAAACGATGGGGACAATCACACCGTGCCTGGGGTTCAGAGGAGCGGAAATACTGGCTGAATGTACAGAGAGCCAAGAAGTGCAGGGACTGCCTGAAGTCACCTAGTGTGAAGAGCACAGAGAGGGCTGGGCCCTGCAGGGGGCTCAGGCCAGGACTGGACACATCCCGCCTGACCCCAGCAGTGGTCAGGGAGCAGACGAGGGCCTGGCTCGCTCGGTCCTGCTGCCTCCCTGAAGGTCATCCAGGGCCTGTTAGCCACGGCTGGCCCGGGAGGCCCTACCCTCCCACAGCCTCTGCCCCTACTTCTGTGCCAGGCCCTGGTCAGAGCCCCATGAAACCCCTCCTATTGTGTCCACATTGAGCCCCACAAGTCCCCGACCTCAACTCCACATGGAGCCAGCTCCAGAAAAGTTCCCACTGGGCCCCAAGTACGGCCCCAGGCTCAGTCCCGACCACACCTTGACCCCCCTGCGCCAGACTATGGGCCCTGAGCATCCCTCAGCTCCACCCAACCTGGCCACCACTCACTGCAGCTGGCCCTGGGGGAGTCCCAGAACACTGGCCATGCTCTGTCACCGGTCCTTCTGTAGAGCCACCATGTCACCAAAGGCCTTCCTGGGAGAAGGGACATGTGGCTAGGGACACTGGTGGAGGGACAGACAGATTGACCACTGGAATGGAGAGTCCAGAACAGACTCACATCTGTGGGGCTTGTTACCTGACAAAGGTGACAGATGAGAGGGGAAAGGAGGGCCTCACTAAATGGAGTTGACACACACTGATGGGGCCACGATGCAAAACCCCCGATACCACATATTGGTGAGGGGGAGCAGGGGGAGCACCCAGAACTCTCACACGCTACAGAGGAGCGTAAACAGGAACAGGCACTTTGGAAAACTGGCTGGAGCTGAACAGGCCTCTGTCTACCCTGGGACTCAGCAGTTCCCTCCTCGGTGTGCGCATACACACCCGATGGAAATGTGGACACACGTTCACCGGTACGCAGGCGCCAGAGTGCCCACAGCAGCTCCACTGTCACAGCCCAGCCAGGGGGACACCCGCCTGCCCCCAACAGAATGGGCAAAGGCGACAGAACCACAGTGCCAGGCGTCGGCACGGATAAATCTCACTGGCGAGTCAAGAAAAAAACAAAAAAAACGACCAAACAGACGGGGGCTCAATCAGGGACCGAAATTACACTGGCTTTTTCAACAGAGATTATTTAACATAAATAATTGTTAACTAGTGACAAAGTTTAAATGAACTTTAATGAAAACAAAAGGCGAAAAGAGAACAACCGGCCTTTTGAAAATATGGTAGAAGTACAAGGCACAACGGAAAATTTGAGTAGACTGACCCACACAAAGAAAGTGAAAATAAAACAAAATGTTTGCAAATTATGTCTGATAAGAGACTTGCATATAAAGAATTCTCACAAACTCAGCACACAAAGAGAAGTAACCCAGTTTAAGAATGGGCAAAGGCTATGGTAAGACATGTCTCCAAAGAAGGCATGTAAACGGCCAACAAGCAAACACAAAGTGCTCAGCAGTTCTAACATGACACTCGGCCCTCTGAAGGCAGCCGTGAGGCTGATGTGGCCCCCGGGGAAAATGAGTTTGACACCCCTGGTAAGAGAATGAAGTGCTGATTCGCGCCACTACATGGACACACCTCAGAAACATCACACTATGTGACAAAAGTCCAGAATAAATGACCACATATGTGCTGCATTTCTGTGACATGTCCCAAACAGGCAAATCCACGGAGAATAGGTAGGCTGGTGTGGGCCTCCGTTAGGGGTGTGGGGGTGGGGATGGCGCGTGAGATTAGGTTATGCTGGTGGTTGCACAAATCTTTAAATATACTAAAATTACCTGACTGTACACTAAATGGATCAATTTTGTGGTATGTAAATTACATGATCAATAAAGCTGTTAAAACAAATAGTAACCAGTCAAAAAAAACCATCCTAACGTTTTTGCAAGATTCTTTTTTTTTCCCTCTTCAAAGGCTAGTAGTACATTTGAACTATTAGAACTTCCATGTCTTTATTTTCTGGAAATTTAGGTATTTCCTTGTGCTTTAAGTAAACCCCATTAGCTCTGATAAACCAATCAAACAAACTTCCTTAAATTGAAGCGATGTTACAAGTTCACTTGCTAATTAGCATACTACGGAGGTGGAACTATCTCAGACTCACACAGACACCGAAAACCTCCAGCTTCAGTTCTACAACCTCAGCCACGTGCCTCACTAAAAACCATGACAAACAAAATCTCAATGGGCTGTTCTGCTTTCAGAGCTTCCCTAATTCTATTTCTCTCCATATTTTCTTCATTGATTGGAGCTCACAAATAGACAAGCAAACTATCAAAAAAAAACCCACTAACATCCAATTCTCTCTTGTCTACCAAAGGATAAAGAATAGACCGCCACTGTCCCAACAGATATCAACAAATAGACCATAAAATCAATTTTCAATCACTGCTGCCAGCAAAGGAGACAGCTTAGCAAGGACTAGGACCAAAACAGAGTCAGAAAATGGAAGGGAGAGAGGGCAGAGGGGAAAGAAAAAGAGAGGGGGAAAGAGAGAGATGGCATGGAGGGAGAGAGTCAGAGAAGGTCGAGTTTTATTGATGCTTAAAATTCACTGCAGGGACCAGGAAAAGATGTGCCTCGAACAGCGCAGGAGACCCCTTCACAGTCAAGCTGCACTGGCTCGGTCGGTAGCCTGTGGAGCATCAGAGGGGGATGTCCTCCCAACTCAGAGCCTGCTGCTCAAGAAGTTAGACGGGACTCCGGCATCCCACCAAACACCTGGCAGTGCTGCTCAGAACCGTCACGGCATCGGAAACAAACTGGCAGATTCGGAAACAAGGCAGATACCCTGCAAAGGGCAAGTGGACAAACAAACTGTGGTGCATTCATCCTCGTCAGCGGAAAGTATCAACTGCCTACAGGCATGCAGCACCAGTGAAGCTCAAAGACATTATGCAAGAGAAAGCAGCAGACACAAAGGGCTAGAAACTCTGATTCCATTATTATGACGGTCTGGATATGGCAAAACTGCAGGGCAGAAAACAGCTTAGGGAGTGCCAGGAACTGGAGGTGTGGGAGCGAAACTGCAATTCCGGGGCTGCGGGGGGCGGAGGGGGGCAGTGGTGATATGACTGTTCTGTATCTTGATTTTGGTGATTATATGAAAGTACATGTCTGTTAACACTCATTTTTTTCAAGGGTGAGTTTTTACTGTACTCCAACGAAACAAGGCAGCCCAGGCCAGGTCGCTCAGTTGGTTAGAGCATTGTCTGGATATGTCAAGGTTGAGGGTTCGATCCCTGGTCAGGGCACATATAAGAATCAACCAATGAGTACATTAATAAGTGGAACAACAAATCGATGTTTCTCTTTCTCTCTCTTTCAAATCAATAATTTAAAATAATTATCTTCTTTAAAAATAAAGATTTACTTATTTGGAAAGAAATGTAAAAAACTTATATAATTTTTCACATGACCCCCCCCTATTTTACAGAAGGGCTTTGGGGGCCCAAGGTCACCCTGAAGAGGAACTGGGGTTCAAACCCAAGGTTAAGTTGGATTAAAATCCGCTGCTAGTATCATACTTACTGGCTTAAGAGTAAGATACACAAGTACATAAGATGCGTTCCAATTTTAGAAGGGAAGCTCTAGGGAAATAACTGTGAGGTCAGAAGTAACACAACACAGGAATTCAGAAAACCAAACCGGCCGCAGCGCAAGTTCTGCCGTTTGTTAGCGGCGTGAACTGCGCTTGCGCTCGCGGTTCAACATCCCTGAGGCCCCGCCTCTCATCTATACCCGGGATAACACCCGTCTCGTAGAGTTGTTATAAGGTTAAGATACGTTTACAGTTATAAAATATACAGAACAGTGCCTAGTACACAGAAAGTGCTACTTTTGAAAAAGTTATTACATAAAATGAATTTTATAATACACATATTGTGTATTATACACATATTGAATGAAACCTCAAAGTGGTTTTATAGGACAGAAACACTTTTGCTATGTAATAAATACAGTTTGGAAGATTCTAGTAGGAATTCGCAACTCTGGAAAGGAGAAAAATCCCAAAAGCTCAGAAAAAATGGCATCAGTGAACAGTGATGTATTCGCACTGCAACACTTACAGTATTACAGTATCACAGTATTACGGTAGGTGTATTACTTACACACTGTAAGTTATGACACCCTGTGCTTACTGGCAAATAGAGCTCATTTCATGCATGTAAAAGAAAAACACCAGCGCTGCATCCACGGGGATAAAAAGCAAGCATGATGCAAAAACGTACTGAAGGAAAACCCATCCTCGCCGAGATGGTGTGTGTTGTCGCACTTCCCCCACCAGAGGTCGCCCAAGGTTACCCAGAGAATTTGGGAGGAAGAATTCAATTCCCTGCTTTCCCGGACACCAGCATCTTGGACCTGCAAGAATGCCCCCTGCTCTTAGGTGCTCAGGGGACTGGTGGGCCCAGACCCGCGGAGCCCTCAAGAGCTTAACAGAAGGGATTCTTCAGCCCGGGGTGCCCTCTTCCCCCCACAATTCGGGCACATTGCAAGGCAGCAGGGAAATCGCTATTTTTTTTTTTTAGGGAAGAGAAAGGGAGAAAAAGTCACATGCCAGCAGAAAGGATGTTATCCCCATTTTACAAGTAAGGAAACTGAGGCTCAGAAAGCTTTAGCAACCTATGCGGCATCACACTGCTAGGGAACTTCAGAACCAGAATTCACACCGGGTGGGGCAGACCCTTGTCGTTGGTTACTAATCCCACCCTCAGGCAGGTCCGGGGAAGACACAAAAAGGTAAGAAGAGTGTGTGTAGAAAGGGTCACCCAACCGGCCCAAGGCGGCTGTCCCCTCTGCTTGCTGAGCCATGACACGTGAGGCTGGGTCTCGGCCTTTACTTGGTCCCCCTCCTGGCAGAACCCCAGAGCTGCAGGATCAGTTTACTCAGCCAGGGCGCAGGAGCCCCACTCGGAAGTGCTCACCCTCCGTGCTCAAATTCGACCTGATTTCCTCCCTATCCCGTCCCCATTCTTCCCCCCGGACTCTCCTCACACCCTGTCAGCTCTACAGCCAGAGTCCCACTCAGGTCCCAGACTTACCTGCTGCTCCCAGCCTGGCCGGAAGCCCGTCTCTCCGGCCTCTGGACTTCATGTGGACCACGGTGATGATCACTTGTTCTCATATTTAAAAACCCATCCTAGTTTAACGTATACCGGGAAGAACGCCTACATGTTAAGCACCCAGCTCCATAAACTGCACCAGCCTTTTAACTGGCCTTCCCGGTTCTTCCCCAGCCCACCTCTCATCCATCACCCACAGGGCCCTTTGGGGTTGCGCTTTCAGGCACAGTCCAGCCTTAAACAATGCGGGGGGTGGGGCAGTCGCCTCTGCATTCGTGGACTCCCAGCCCCCACAGGATTGATCCCTGAACAACAAGGGTTTGAATTGTGCAGCTCAATTGAAAAATTCACTGCAGGTGGACCCACACAGTTCAAACCCGTGTTGTTCAAGGGTCCACGGTCCATCTAACCATGTCATTGCCCTGGCCAAACCCTCCAGTTGCTTCACCCTGCTCTATGGCCAGACACCCACAGAACAGAAGATAGGCACTCTTCACTTTGAGAAAGAAAAATATAGTCATATAAAAATCCACCCTTAAGAAAGGAATTCACAGGCCTCCGGTCAAGATGACGACATAGGCAGACACAGCTCATCTCTTTGCACAACCACATTAAAATTGCAACTAAACTATAGGGTAGCCACCACTCAGGAGCATTAGAAATTGAGTTGAATGGAAGTCTGACAACTACAGAATTAAAAAAACCACATCCATCCAGACTGGTAGGAGGGGCGCAGATGGCGGAACGGGCTGGCCCCACACCCATGTGGGTAAAAATTCAGGAGGGATATCTCAGGAGCAAGCAGTCCCAGCCCCACACCAGGCCTCCCCAGTCCAGCGTCCCAGTGCCAGGAAGATAAGTTCTCGTAACCGGCTGCGAAAACCAGAGGGGAATGAGTTGGTGGAGGAGGCTGCTGGACCCCCAAGCAGTTCCTGTTAAAGAACCCACACATGGACTCACCTTCTCAGACTTGCTCCCTCTGGGCTCCAGCACCGGGGTGGCAGCGTGAAAGTCACCAGCAGTATACAGGGAGAGACTGCAGTGTCTGGCATCAAGGCAAGCAGAAACCATTGTTCCTTTGCTAAGCCCACCCCCACCACACACACACACACACACACAGAGCAGGAAGGCTTGTGCCATAACTGACACCCCATCAACTTGGCTAACACTGTGTGACCCATCTGGAAGATCCACAGAGGCTCTACCCCACCCAGCTTACGGGCCACCCAAGCTGCTTTTCCATAAGAACGGCTCATCTTGGCTCCCAAATCCTACCAAACAAGCAACAGCTGACTTCAGGACCCTTAGCAACAGCCAGATTAGCGTCAGAACTTGGCTTCACCTGGGAATCTCCAAGCCCAGCACGAGTGGCAGCCATCTCAGATGGCTTTACAGCACAGGTGGCAAACACAAGGCCCGCAGACCAAATTCGGCCCTCTACCTTGTTTTATCCAGCCCGGTACCTTGTTTACCTGGCAGCAGTGCCGAGCTCCTTGCCCCTAGTTAATGAGCAGTTACATTTATACAGTCCTAAAATTACATTCGGCCCTTTGAAGGCAGCCTCGAGGGTGATGTAGCCCCTGGTGAAAATGAGTTTGACGCCCCTGCTTTACAGCTCTGGTAGGGTGCCCTGGGCAAAACACAGGTGGGGGCTGACCTTGGCCTTCACCACTTGGGAAACTGCAGGGCCAGCGCACTCAGTGGACAACTACAGATCCCGCCAGAGCAACACCACCCTGCCCCTGCACAGCTGATCCTCCACGGATGGTGCAGGTTGGTGGTCAGTGGTCACAGCCAGTCCTTGCAGCTGACCAGTAAATCCCTCCCATCAATCTGCCAACAGCAACCAAGGCTCAACTATAAGAGGAGGATGAACTCAGTCCACGCAAAGGGTGCACCTCGAGTACCCAGCTTGGGTGATAGGGGAGGCTGTGCCACTGGACCCTACAGGACACCAACTACATTAAGCCACACTACCAAGACATGGAGTTAAAGCAGCTCTACCTAACATAGAAACAAACACAGGGAGGCTGCCAAAACGAGGAGACAAAGAACCATGGCCCAAATGAAAGAACAAAACTCCAGAAAAAGAACTACAGGAAGTGGAGATAAGCAACCTAACAGATGCAGAGTTCAAAACACTGGTTATAAGGGTGCTCAAGGAACTTAGAGAGGACCTCAGCTGCAAAAAGACCCAATCAGAAATGAAGAATACCCTAACTGAAATAAAGAACAATTTGCAGGGAAACAACAGTAGAGTGGATGAAGCTCAGAATCAAATCAATGATTTGGAACATAAGGGAGCAAAAAAGAACTACACAGAGCAAGAAGAAAAAAGAATCCAAAAAAGTAAGGATAGTATAAACAGCCTCTAGGATAACTTCAAGAGGTCCAACATTCGCATCATAGGGATGCCAGAGGGAGAAGAGAAAGAGCAAGAAATTGGAAATCTATCTGAAAAAATAGTGAAAGAAAACTTTCCTAGTTTGGTGAAGGAAACAAACAGGTCCAGGAAGCACAGAGAGTCCCAATTATGATGGATGCAAAGAGGCCCACTCCAAACACATCATTTATTAAAAGACCAAAGGTTAGCCCTGGCTGGTGGGGCTCAGTGGATTGAGCACCAGCCTGCAAACCAAAGGGTCGCTGGTTCAATTCCCAGGCAGGGTACATGCCTGGGTTGCAGGCCAGGTCCCCAGTGTGGGAGGCGTGAGAGGCAACCACACATAATGTTTCTCTCCCTTTCTCTCTCCTTTCCTCACTCTAAATATAAATAGATATAAATAAATAAATAAATAAATAAATAAATAAATAAAAGGCCAAAGGTTAAACATAAAGGGAGACTCTTAAAAGCAGCAAGAGAAAAGAAGTTAGCTACCAGATGGGAGGTGGAAGGGGAAGAATGGGTGAATGGGTAAAGAGGTGAGAGGATTAAGAAGTACAAATAGGTAGTTACAGAATAGACAGGGGAATGTACAGTACAGTATAGGAAATGGAGTAGCCAAAGAACTTACACACATGACCCCTGGACATGAACAATGGTGGGGGGACTGCCTGAGGGAGTGTGGGGTGCTGGGTAGAGGGGGGCAAAGGAGGAAAAATCAGGATTATGTAATAGCATAATCAATAAAATGTAATTAAAAAAATAAAGTAAATTTTTGCCCTGGCTGGTGTAGCTCAGTGGACTGAGTGTGGGCTTGGAACCAAAGGGTCGCCAGTTCAATTCCCAGTCAGGGCACATGCCTGGGTTGTGGGCCAGGTCCCAGTAGGGACCAGGTGAGAGGCAACCACACAATGATGTTTCTCTCCCTTTCTCCCTCCCTTCCCCTCTCTCTAAAAATAAATAAATAAAATGATTAAAAAAATAAAGTAAATTTAAATGAGGACAAAACCCTCGTTATATATCTTGCAGGCTTTTGCACACACCCTTCTGTGTGCGTGAGGAAGGTCCACTGGAAATGTTATCGGGTGTTTCTCTCTGGAGGAATGCATGCGACCAAGAGCTTCGAACCAGCCTGAGTGACCAAGGGCCGCTTCCCTGGGGAAATCAAATGGGTACGCGGGAGCACATTCCTTTTCCAGCTTCCAAGGGCCCCTGACAGACAAGCCTGGACAAGCGAAGAGGCAATTACGGACAGGACTTTGATGGCCTAATTTCAGATGCCCAGGGCACTGGCTGATACAAATATGCCATCGTTCGGCTGTATTCACAAACAGAGTGCAACAGGTTCACATCTGTCTCATGGAAAGCAAAGGAGGCAGAGAGAGCAAGAGCGTGATTTCCACAGTCAGAACCACACAGGGAGAAGCTGTTTGGTCCTAGACCTGTAGGTGTGGCTTCATCATCTGGAGGACTTTTTGATATCCAGGTTGCTACTACACCGGAATGTGCAATTTAGGGGGTCATTACAGGGAGAACAACGATGCAGTACATATATATTTATATACATGTATAAACAATAATGATTAAAACTGCTCAACAAAAGATTGGCCACCTTGTGAATTCTACCACTGAGCAACCGACAGCAGAGGCCGGATGTCCGCCTGCCTGAAAGAGACGCGGTCCCAGCAGTGCTGGGAGATTGGCCTGAGTAACAGCTGGATCTCTTCCGACTGGCTTAAGAGTGTCCCTGCAAGCGGGCCCTCCCCGTCTCAAAAGGGCCAGGAGGCGCTTTAGGGAAAGGGCGCCTTGCGTTCCCTGCAGACTGGAAGGAGATGACGGTTTGGACCGGGCTCCCTTCCATCTCCACTAGCATTTCTCTCTGCTCCGCCTTCTCTCTCACTGCCTTGGTGCCATTTTTTTTTTTTTCCTGTAGGTCAGAGAACACAAACCTTCAACATCGGAGATTACATAAAATTTGCTTTAAAGGGTTTGCTTTTTTTTTTTTTTTTGCTAGACCCTAATTTTAATTAAACATCAGGACCCTACCCCTCGTCCTAGCGTTGCCTACGTTGGCTTCGTCGCTAAGGTCCCCGAGGGGCACCGTGGGCTCCCTGGAGGAGATCGCCCAACACACGAGACACAAGGGAACATCCATATTGAAGTAATTACTGTCTGAGTGTACAGCTGGCTGCTGTATTAAGCCTCATATTTTAAAAGTATGTCTACTGCATTCCACTGCATTATTTTAACATTGGCAAGCTGATGGACCGTTGCTTTTTAGGATATTTTTACAAAGCAGCAAATCCATCAAGTCACTGAAGTTTTAAAACACCTGTTTCACTGCGAGACTTCAAGTCACGTGGTACTTGGGGTCTTAAAGAAAAAGTTTAAAATGGTCATTATATTTCAATCTGGAAATGGTCCTTCGTGAAACTACTCAGTCTCAACTTTTTCTTGTCCTAAGGAATAGTGTCCCTTGGAGCAAATCAATAAAAAAATGTGCATAGAAGAACTCTTTTCGTTCACAGATGAACGAAGTTTGTGAGGGCAGGAAGAGAGCGAAGCCAAAGACCAGGAGGTGGAGCGGCGTCTCCCGTGGAGGTCAGACTCGCGCAGGCAGCTGCAGAGCAGGTGGAGCCGATGGCTCCACTCGGGAAGAAAGGGCGCGTGTTAAATGTCGTGAGGGTGGCTCCCGAGTGGCACAACGGTTTTCCACGGAAGCTCCTGACTAGGAGAGGCAGACAGACCTCGGTAAACAAGACCCCCAGGGACACTGTAGGTCTAGTCCACTGGCCCGGAGAGAAACGAATTTCCCGTGGTGAATGAAAAGGCACCCGCTCGCGCTCACGGAGATGAACAGGAGAGAAAACGTTGCCCCGTTTTGGAACAGGCCGGAGGATGCCCATAGGCGTGTTTGGGTTTGTTTTCTCCTTTTACCTTTTCTCTGATGGACAACACTGGACAGCAAGGGCGGTTTAAGGCCCATTGAGTGTCGTGTCCAGTGGGTGGGTGCCTTGGACACGTCGTACCGAGGACAGAGCGGCTCTGGGAGTCTGGCATCAAAGCCAGTTCGGATCCCCGCCCCTGGGCCCTCGTTCCTGCCTCAGCCAGGGTCAGCACGGTCGGCCCTCCCCGCCCTGGACCTAAATGCTGTGGAGGGCCGGCTCCTTTGAGTTCTCCGGGGTCGATCTGGTTGACCCCCTTGGCCCCTCCCCCCCGCGCACACTCACCCCTTCCTCGAACCACCCAATGGCCTTCTCCTCGCTGTGGGCAGGGCTCGGGGCGAGGTGGCGGGCGGGCTGTGGCGACACCTACTGCTCAGGTAGGCATGGTGGGAATGGTGTTGATGGGGGCGGTGCGGACAGGCCACCCTGACTTCCCAAAGTTGGAAAGCAAGGAAGAGCAGGCCAACCAGTGGGAGGGGATATTTGCAACAAATACTGCCAAGAATAGGTGAAGAACTCATCCAAATCAAGGAAAACAATCCAATGAAAGAATGGGCAAATGACTTGAACAGGAATTTCACAAAAGAAATCCAAATGAAGAGGGGTGTGATGGAAGGAGACCTGACCTGGGCTGGTGAACACACAGTACAGTGTACAGATGATGTAATAAGAAATGTACCCTTGAAATCTATGTGATTTTATTAGCCAATGTTTGCAAAATAATACCCTGGAATACAATAATCGGTTTTGTTGAACTTACAACGAACTTGCAACACAGGCAGTTTTGGCTAATGAGTCAACAAAATAAATGAAGAGCAACATATCGCCCGCCACCCACAGGGTAAGGCAGACGATGCCGGCTGTTATCCACTCAGTAAGATAGGTGATGCCAAAAAAATTGAATAAAAAAAAATTAAAACGAGAGATTTTTTTCCCTAAAGTTTGGGCCAAAAACATGGGTGCATATTATACAGCAAAAATACAGTACATTGAGGAGTTATCACTGTCTAGATGTTTTTTTGGGTTTTTTTAGATTTTATTTATTTTTAGAGAGAGGGGAGAAGAGGGAGACATCAATGTGTGGTTGCCTCTTGCACACCCCCCACTGGGGACCAGCCCACAACCCAGGCATGTGCCCTGACCAGGAATCGAACCAGCAACCCTTTGGTTCACAGGCAGGCACGCAGTCCGCTGAGCCACACCAGCCAAGGCTAGATGGTATTTAAAGAGACTGGATATGATCACTGGCAGAGAGGCTCTTTATTTACTCACTCCCATTCACTTGTCCACCCATTAATTTCACAAAGTCCTTAAACACCCACTATACGCCAAGCAGTGCGCCAGCGGGTGGGAAATGAGGGAGAAGCAGGACAGAGTCCCGGACTCCAAGAGGCCCCCGTCCAGCTCTTCACCACTCCCATCACCCATGTTGTTTACCACGCTTGTCTCTGGGCCGCCGCAGACCTCTGCATCCTCAAAGCATCAAGGGTTGTCGTACGAACAGCTGGCCACAAGCCACTTACTTTCTAGACCAGCCCTGACTTTAAATGTGGAAATACTAGAAAGGGGCGGCACTGAATGTCCCCCCGCCCACAGGAGTTAGCGTACTGAACTATAAACAGCTCTGTGACATCAGGGAGTTCTGTCTTTTTGTTCATCGCTATATTCCCAGAGCCCAGAATGCGATCTATAAATATCTGTTGAATGGGTGAGTGACTCCGCAAGGTTTTTATGTGCATGCAAAGTATTTTAAATGAAATGGATGACATTTCTTGACCTGAGACTTCAGACATGTGGTTACACAGAAATGAGTCCGACTTTTGCAGCCATTTCTTAACAGAAAATTGAGTGTTCCGAGCCAAGTCCGACTCCTTGTGAGAAGTGTCTTTTCAGACTGTGAGGCTCAGAGGAGCATCCGGCAGAAAGTCTTGAATGCGCATTTCTTGCGGCTCTGCCTCAGCAGCCAGAGGGGGGGGGGGCCTGTCAGATGGCGCAGCTGATTCTTGTCCAGTGGAAGCGACCAGCAGCAGAGGGCTCAGCCAGCGAGCTCTGCCTCCTGTGGCAGGTTGGAGTGAACGTGGGATTTTTTTGGAAAGCAGTTTGGCCACACAGGTGACAGGAATGGGTAACACTGAGGCAGCCCCAGGAAGAAAAAACAGGGAAATCATATTAGAGCGGAGAAATAAACTTTTAAAGCAGGAGTGTCCAACCTGCAGCCACAGGCTGCATGCGGCCCAAAACAAATAATAAATTTACTTAAAGCATCCTTAGTTTTATTACTAAGTTTTATACTGTTTCAATACTTAAGATATACAAATTTTCTATACTAGTGATCACAAACTTGGGACCTGCTCAATGATTTTAAGATTATTGAAAGGGCCACTGTGAAATTAGGGTTTTTGCATGAGGACCTTTTTGCTTGTCTGTGGTGGTGGATGTCACAAAAATTATACACAGATCTTTGTTTTGCTCATCAGTTTTCCTTAGTGTTTGTGTATTTAACGTGTGGCCCAAGACAACTCTTCTTCCAGAGTGGCCCAGGGACACCAGAAGGTTGGACACCCCTGCTTTAAGGGGACTGAAGGGTCTCTGGTCCAAGATCTGATTCAGCGCCAAAACCTGAGTGAACATGTCAGCATATCTAAAGAAAGGCCGTGTGAGTCACAACGGGGTTTACGTAACCCTCCCAGCCCAACCACGGGAGGACCCACCCAGACCGAGGACCCCAGCACCAGTTACGGCCGAACAGTTACGCACCCGAGAGGCCACACTTTCTAAGTGACAGCCGCAAAGCCCAGCACTAACCATGACACAGTTTAGCCAATAAATCTGAACATTCCGAAGAGAGAGATAAATTCCCAGGAAAACACAAGTTACTGAAAGGTATGTAAGAAGAAACAGAAAGTGTGAACAATCTTTTATTTCCCTAAGGAAGCAATTCTACAGATGAAAACTGTCTCACAAAGCAAACCCCAATCTTAAATGGGGTATAGCTGGTAAATTATACCAAAGTCCATTTTCTCTCAGTAACATGCAAACATTTCAAAAATATATATCAGCAAATTGAATGCAACTCCTCTGTAGTATTTGGCCATATGTAAATAGGGGAAGTTGAAACCAAGCTGAGCTTATTCTAGGAATGCAAAGCTAACCAGCTTGAACAACATTGGTCAGCGACAACAAACCAAACAAATCCAGACAGTGGGGTGTGAAGACCCAAAGATCAATGGAACCGAACAGAAAGTCCAGAAACTGACCCGTAAATACATATAAGAAAACTTGACTTACAACAAAGTTTCAACAAAAATTCAGCGGAGAAAACTGTTTTACAACGAATGATTCTGGTTCATGTGAACTGGACATTCATATGAAAAAAATTATTGATCCTTAACTCACACCATACACAAAAATTAATTTGAAATGGATCACACGCCTCCATGTGATAGGTAAAGCCACAAAGCATCTAGGAAAAAGGTAAATATCTTTATGACCTAGAATGGGATAGATTTCAAAAACAGGTCTCAAAGAAGCACTGTCCACAGAATAAAAGATTGTTACATGGTACTTTATTAAAATGAAGAAACTTAGTTAATCAAAACACATTGTTCAGGTCAACTAAAACCTGGGAGAAGATATTCACAACACACATATTCAACAAAAGATATTCCTAACAAACAAAGAATTTCTACAAATAAAAATAACCCAATTAAAAAATAGGCAAAAGACTTGAACAGCTGTTCACAAGAGACTAGCTAAAGGACTAATAAGTATATAAAAAGGCGTTCAATGCTATGACTCATCAGAAAAAAATGCAAGTAAAACCACAATGAGATGCCACACCCACCCACCAGAATGGCTATAGTTAAAAAAAAAAACCCAAAAACTGACAAGATAAAGATTTGGCAAGAATGTGGATAAACTGGATCTCCTCTGTGTTGCTGATGGGAGTGTAAATTCATAGAGATGCTTTGGAAAATTGTTTGGAAGTAATGCTAAATATATACTACTTATGGCCCAGCAATTCTATTCCTGGATATACACCCAAGAGAAGATTAGTACCTATGTTGACTTCCGGCCAAGATGGAAGCGTAGGTGGACACACTGTGCCTCCTCTCACAACCAAAATTAAGGACAACAAAGATTTAGAAACAAGAGAATAACCAGAACTGATGGAAAATTGAACTGTACGGAAGTCTGACAACCATTCATCCAGACCAGTAAAATGGGCGGAGTCACAGCAGGAAAAAGTGGAGGTGTGGACTGGGCATGCAGGCAGCAGTGGCTGGCAGATCCCAGGCGCACAGGCGGCGGCTAGTAGACCCCGGGCATGGGGTGGCAACTGTGCAGACCCAGTGAGGCCGAGCAAGGCAGCTGGCTGACCAGGTGGTCCCACATTCGCACGCAGATAATCCAGGCAAGGGGGAAGCGGTGGAAAGGACTGGAATCCAAGAGAGCGCCATTGTTCCCTCTGGGACCCCGCCCTCACATACAGTGGCACTACCTAGCGACTGGGCTGCCCGGCCCTGGGGAACACATAGGCTCCACCCCTCACTACGTAACAGTCACGACTAGACCAAAAAAAAAAAGGTGGGGAGCTCAAATCAGAGAACAAATCAAAGCCCCAGAGCCAATTCATCTAAGCGACCAAGAGAGAGCCAACCTATCAGATGCACAGTTCAAAGCCCTGGTGATCAGGATGCTCACAGAATTGGTTGATTTTGCTCACAAGTTAGATGAAAAAATGAAGGCTACAATAAGTGAAATGATGGAAAACGCACAGGGAACCAATAGAGATGGGAGGAAAACTGGGGCTCAAGTCGATGGAGTGGACCAGAAGGAAGAAAGAAACAACCAAACAGAAAACAAGGAAGAAACAAGAATTCAAAAAAATAAGGAGAGGCTTAGGAACCTCAAGGACATCTTTAAACGTCCCAACATCCGAATTATAGGAGTACCAGAAGGGGAAGAAGAGCAACAAGTGGAAAACTTATTTGAACAAATAATAAAGGAGAACTTCCCCAATCTAGCAAAGGAAATAGACTTCCAGGAAGTCCAGGAAGCTCAGTGAGTCCCTAAGAAATTGGACCCAAGGAGGAACACACCAAGGCACATCATCATTACATTAGCCAAGATTCAAATGAAGAAGAGAATTCTAGAAGCAGCAAGGGATAAGGGGACAGTCACCTACAAAGGAGTTCCCATCAGACTGTCAGCTGATTTCTCAAAAGAGACCTTCCAGGCAAGAAGGGGCTGGAAAGAAGTATTCCAAGTCATGAAAGTCAAGGACCTACATCCAAGATTGCTCTATCCAGCGAAGCTGTCATTTAGAATGGAAGGGAAGAT
>PVKU01010543.1:0-51222 GCA_004027475.1 Anoura caudifer | reverse complement strand
TGCATCTTTCTTCATTTCACTTATTGTAGCCTTCATTTTTTCATCTAATTTGTGAGCAAAATCAACCAATTCTGTAAGCATCCTGATTACCAGGGTTTTGAATTGTGCATCTGATAGGTTGGCAATCTCTTCATCGCTTAGATAAATTGGCTCTGGGGCTTTGATTTGTTCTCCTGTTTGAGCCATTTTCATTTCTGGGGTTTTTTTTTTCTTTGTTTGTTTGTTTTGTCTAGTTGCAGCTGTTATGTAGTGAGGGGTGGAGCCTCAGGTGTTCCCCAGGGCGGGATAGCCCAGTCGCTGGGTAGTGACGCTGTATGTGGGGGCGGGGTCTGAGAGGAGATAATGGCGGTTGCTTTACTTACTCTCAGATTCCAGTTCCTTTCACCGCTTCCCCTTTGCCTGGATTATCTGCACGTGAATGTGGGACCACCTGGTCAGCCAGCCACCTTGTGCAGCCTCACTGGTTCTGCACAGTTGCCGCCCCGTGCCCCAGGGTCTGCTAGTCACCGCCTGTGCACCTGGGGGCTGCCAGCCGCTGCTGCCTGCGTGCCCGTCTGCACCTCTGCTTTTTCCTGCCGTGACTCCGCCCCTCTTACCGGTCTGGATGAATCGTTGTTGGACTTCCAAACAGTTTGATTTTCTGAGTTCTGGTTGTTTTTTTGTTTCTAAATCTTTGTTGTCCTTAATTTTGGTTGTGAGAAGAGGCACAGTGCGTCTGCCTACGCCTCCATCTTGGCCAGAAGTCCTGATTATTTTTTGTTTTTAAATTTGTTATTGTTCTTCTTTTGGTTGTGTGAGGAGGCAAAGTGTATCTACCTATTCCTCTATTTTGGCCAGAACTCCCCCATGGGTCCTTTATACATGTTCCTTGACTTGACCCTTCCCCTTCATTCCCTTGTTATTACCATCCCCCTTCCCCTCTGGTCAATGTAAATTTGTCCTTTATTTCCATATCTCTGGTTCTATTTTGCTTGCTTGTTTTGTTGATTAGGTTCTTATAGTTGAGATCATATGGTATTTGTCTTTCAATGCCTGGCTTATATTTCACTTAGCATAATTCTAGTTCCATCCATGCTGTCACAAAAGGTAGGAGTTCCTCCTTTTTTTCTGCTGTGCAGTACTCCATTGTGTAAATATACCACAGTTTTTTTGATCCACTCATTTACTGATGGGCACTTAGGCTGTTTCCAGCACTTAGTTATTATAAATAATGCTTCTATGATCATTGGGGTGCATAGGTTCTTTTGAACTGGTATTTCAGGGTTTTAGGGTATAATCCCAGCAGTGGAATTGCCTGGTTAAAAGGTAGTTCCGTTTTTAGTTTTCTGAGGTATCTCCATACTGCTTTCTACAATGGCTGCACCAGTCTGCATTCCCACCAACAGTGTACTAGAGTTCCCTTTTCTCCCCAGCCTTGCCAGCACTTGTTTGCTGATTTGGTTATGATGGCCATTCTGACTGGTGTGAAATGGTACCTTAATTTGCATCTCTCTGATGGCTGGTGATGTTGAGCATCCTTACATATATCTCTGGGCCCTCTGTATGTCCTCCTTGGAGAAGTGTCTGTTCAGGTCCTTTGTCCATTTTTTAATTGGGGTGTTTGTCTTCCTGGAGTGGAGCTGTGTTCTTTATATATTTTGGAGATCGAACTCTTGTCCAAGGTATCATTGGCAAACATATTTTCCCATATGATTGGTTCCCTTTTCATTTTGCTGATGTTTTCTTTGCCATTCAGAAGCTTTTTAATTGAAGTATTCCCATTTGTTTATTCTTTCCTTTATAAACCTTGCTCTATGGGACATATTGGTGAAAATATTGCTGTGTGTGATATCTGAAATTTTCCTGCCTATGTTCTGTTCTGTGACTTTTATGGTATCACAACTTTTATTTTAGTTTTATAACCATCTTGAGTTTATATTTGTGTATGGTGTAAGTTGGTAGTCGAGTTTTGTTTTTTGCACATACCTGTCCAGGTCTCCCAACACCATTTGTTGAAAAGGCTATGTTTACTCCATTTTATGCTTCTTCCCACTTTGTTGAAGATTAATTGACCATAGAGACATTGGTTTATTTCTGGGCTCTCTATTCTGTTCCATTGATCTATGTGGCTGTTCTTATGGTAGTACCAGGCTGTTTTGATTAAAGTGGCTTCATAATACAATTTAATATCAGATATTTTGATCCTTCCTATTTTGTTCTTCTTTCTCAAATTACTGCAACTATTTGGGGTCATTTATGGTCCTATACAAATTTTTGAAATATTTGTTCTATATCTGTGAAATATGTTATTGGTATTTTAACAGAGATTGAGTTGTAGCTATAAATTGCTTTGGGTTGTATGGACATTTGGATAATGTTAATTCTTCCAATCCATGAACGTGGTGTGTGCTTCCATTTATTTGTGTCATCCTTAATTTTTTTCTTTAGTGTTGTGTAGTTTTCTGATTACAGGTCTTTTACCTCCTCAGTAGGTTTGTTCCTAGGTACTTTATTTTTCTTATTGCTATAGAAAATGTTTTTTCCCCCTAATTTCTGTTTCTGATATTTCATTGTTGGTGTACAAAAATGCCTTTGATTTCTGATATTGACTTTGTATCCCCCTGTTTTGCCAAATTTACTTATTACGTGGGGTAGTTTTTTGGTGGAGTCTATAAGGTTTTCTTTTCTTTTTTTTTTTAGATTTTATTTATTCATCTCTAGAGAGAAGAGAAGTGAAGGAGAAAGAGAAGGAGAGAAACATCAATGTGAAAGATAAGTTATCAATTGGTTGCCTCTGCACACCCTCCACCAGGGACCTGGCCCACAATGCAGGCATGTGCCCTGACTTGGAATGGAACCGGTGACCTTTCAGTTCATGGTCCAGTGCCCAATCCACTGAGTCACACCATCCAGGATATAGAGTTTTCTGTGTACACTATAGTGTCATCTGCAAGCAATGATAGTTTTACTTCCTCCTTTCTAGTTTGGATGCCTTTTATTTCTTTTTCTTGTCTCATTTCTGTGACTAGAACTTCCAATACTATGTTAAATAGAAGTGGTGAAAAGTGGACAATAACCTTGTCTTGTTCTTGATATTAGTTTTTGCCTATTAAGTATGATGGTTGGAGGTTTCTCATATATGGCCTTTATTATGCTGAGGTATGCTCCTCTACTCCCACTTTCCTGAATGTTTTTATCATAAATGGGTGTCATATTTTATCAAATGTTTTTTCACTATCTATTGATATGATCATGTGATTTTTGTCTATCCTTTTGTTTATGTGTTGTATTATGTTTATTGATTTGCAAATATTGTACGATCCTTGCATCTCTGGGATGAATCCCACTTGATCATGGTCTTTTTAATGCATTGCTTGATCTGGTTTGCAATATTTTGTTGAGGATTTTAGCATGTATATTCATCACTGATATTAGCCTGTAGTTTTCTGTCTTTATTGTATCTTTATCTGGTTTTGGGATTAGGACGATGCTAGCCTCATAAAAAGAATTTGGCTGTCTTCCCTCTTCTTAGACTTTTTGGAATAATAGTTTGAGAAGAATAGGGGTTAGCTGCTCCTTAAATGTTTTGTAAAATTCTCCTGTGAAACCATCTGGTCCAGGGCTTTTGTGTACTGGGAGCTTTTTAATTACTGTTTCAATTTTCCCAACTGTTATTTGTCTGTTAAGACTTTCTGCTTCTTCTTGATTCAGTTTTGGAAGATTATATGTTTCTAGAAATTTGCCCTTTTCACCCAGGTTTTCAAATTTCTTGGCATATAGTTGTTCATAGTACTTTCTTACAATCCTTTTTATTTCTGTGGTATCAGTCGTAATTTTGACTCTTTCATTTCTGATTTTATTTATTTGGGTCCTCTCTTTTTTTCTTGATGAGTCTGATTAAAGGCTTGTTGATTTGTTTATCTTTTCAAAGAACCAGCTCCTGGATTTATTGATCCTTTGAATTGTTCTTTCCATGTCTGTCATTCAACTCTGCTCTGATCTTGTCTCCTTCCTTCTACTCGCTCTGGGCTTTGTTTGTTGTTGTTACATTCACAATTTCTTATCTGCAATTCCAAATTTCAGAAAGCTCTGAAAACCAAAACAAAATAAAACAAAATTTTATATTGGCGGCAAACTTATTTGACAGGTTCACATGACCTGAATGTATCTGTGGCTACTTGTAGTTTCTATTTATACTACCTGGTGCAATTATTTAGATGCTTTGCTATAGAAAAATTTTGATTTGCTTGATGCCAGGGAGTATTTTCAAACTTACCTAGGGGGTAAAATAATATATATATGTGCACCATATTATATTTCTGAAATCTGAAAAAAGCATCTAAAATTTAAAATGCATCCCTCCCCAGTGGTTTAAGTGACAGCATTTTTTGTTTCTTTAATTTCCTTTTTAAAAGTTTTACATTGTGAAATACAACAAATTTATAGGAAACTGTATAAAACAGATGTATGATTTAATAAATGGTTGTAAAATGAGTATCTGTTGAGCTATCACCCAGGTCAAACAAACCCCTGCACCCAAGAAAACCCTCATGTTTCCCTTCCCAGTCACAGTCCTCACATATGCCGTTGTTGGTAACCACTAACCTAACTTTTATGCATTCATTTCCTTGGATTTTGTGTAAAACTTGCCATCTAATTACTCATCCTTAAACAGTATACTGTTTGTCTGCTTTTGAACTTTATGTAAATGAAATCAAATACTACATGCTTTGTTGTGGCTGACTTTCTTTTTCCATTAAAAAATTTTGAAATAAACTCCAATTTATAGAAAAGTTGAAAACTTTTTCTTGAAGGATCTAAGAGTAAATTGCTAACATGATGCCTCATAACTCTGGAATTCTTTAGTATGTATTTCTTGTAAACAAAAACATTCACTTGCATAACCTCAATATGACCACCAAAAGCAGGAAATTAGGATTGTATATTATCTAATTCTCAGATTCCATTCAAGTTTTTCAAATTGTCCCAATAATGTCTTATTTTTTCAGTATTATTTTGCATGAGTTTCAGGTGTACAACATAGTGATTAGACAATCACTATTTTAGAAAGTGTTCCCTCTGCTATTCCCAGTACCTACCTGGCACCATACATAGTTATTACACTATTTTTGCCTATATTTCCTATGCTGTGCTTTACATCCCCATGACTATTTTGTGACTAACAATCTGTACTTCTCAATCCCTTTACGTTTTTCACTTAGTCCCCTAACCCCTTTCCCCTCTGATAACCATCAGTCTGTTTTCCCTATCTATGAGTCTGTTTTATTTGTTTGTTTACATTGTTCTTTATATCCCTCATATAAATGAAATCATGTGATATTTATCTTTCTCTGACTGACTTATTTCACTTAACCTTATACCTCCTAGGTCCATCCATGCTGTCACAAATGGTAAGAATTCATTCTTTTTAATGGCCAAGTAATATTCCATTGTATATGTGTACCACTGCTTTTTTATCCACTCATCTATTGATGGGCACTCGGTTGCTTCCATATCTTGGCTTTTGTAAGTAATGCTGCAATGAACATAGGGTGTACATATTCTTTCAGATTAGTATTTTGGGTGTCTTTGGCTATATGCCCAGAAGTGAAAGTGCTGGGTCAAAAGGCAGTTCCATTTTTAATTTTTTAAGGGCTTGCTTTACTGTTTTCCATAGTGGCTGCACCAAATTGCATTCTATCCAGCAGTGTACTAGGGTTTCCTTTTCTCCAAATCTCTCTGACACTTGGTTCTTGATTCACTGATAATAGTCATTCTGACATGTATGAGGGGATATGTCATTGTGGTTTTTAAGTTGCATTTCTCTGATGATTACTGATGTTGAACACCTTTTCATATGTCTATTGGCCATCTGTATGTCCTCTTTGGAAAAGTGTCTATTTAGGTCCTTTGCCCATTTTAAGAAATTTTAGATATTAACCCCTTATCAGATGTATCATTGATGAATATGTTTTTCCATTCAGTGGATTGTCTTTTCAATTTGTTGATGATTTCCTTTGCTGGGAAAAAGAATTTTAGTTTGATATAGTCCCATTTGTTTATTTTTAAATTTGTTTTATTTGCACTAGGAGATATTTCAGAAAAGTTATTACAAGAGTAATGTCTGGGATTTTTACTGCCTGTGTTTTCTTCTAGGATTTTTATGGCTTAGAGTCTAACATTTAAGTTTTTAATCCATTTTGAGTTTAGTCTTGTATATGGTGTAAGAAGATGGTCTAATTTTATTTTTTTCATATCTCTCTCCAATTTTCCTAACACCATTTATTGAATAGACTATCTTTACTCCATTGTATGCTTTTGCCTCCTTTATCAAGTATTAATTGACCTTATAGGCATGGGTTTATTTCTGGGCTCAATATTCTGTTCCACTGATATACACATCTGCTTTTATGCCGTGCCATGCTGTTTTGACTACTACAGCCTTGTAGTTATAGTTTGATATCAGGTAGTGTTGTTCCTCCAAGTCTGTTCTTCTTTCTCAAGATTTCTGTGGCTATTTGGGATCTTTTGTGGTTTCATATACATTTTTGGATTATTTGTTCTAGTTCTGTGAAATGCACCATTGGTATTTTCATAGAAATTTCATTGAATCTATATATTGCTTTGAGTAGTATGGACATTTTAATAATGTTAATCCTTCCTCTCCATGAGCATGATATATGCTTCCATTTATTTGTATCTTCTTCAATTTCTTTCTTCAGTGTCTTATTTTTTGAGTACAGGTCTTTTACTACCTTGGTTAAATTTATTTTTAGTTTTTTTTTTCTTTTTTTGATGCAAGTAAATTGATTGTTTTCATAGTTTCTCTTTCTGATACTTCATTATTGCTGTATAAAAATGCAACCTATTTCAGGATATTTATTTTGTATCCTGCTACTTTACTGATTTATAAATCAATTCCAGTAGTTTTTGATGGAATCTTTAGGGTTCTCTATCCAATAATGTCTTCTATAGTTTATGGATCCAGTTCAGAATCTCATGTTGCATTTATTTGTCTAGTCACTTTAGTCTCCTTCAATTCTAAGTAGTTCCTCAATCTCTCCTTATCTCCCATGACTATGACAACTTTATAGATTATATGTCAGTTATTTTGTAGAATGTTCTCAAGTTGATCTTGTTTGATGTTGCTATTAATGAGATTTAGTTCATGCATCTTTGGCAAGAAAACTATAAAAATGATGTTACATTGTTTTTATTGCATTTTACCAGGTGGTACATAATTTCTGTTTGCTCCACTTTTGATGTTCATTTTGATTACTTGATTAAGGTGATTAAGTCAGCTAGGCTGACTAAATTTCTTAGTTGTAAATTTACTGTATTTTGCCATGTTTAATGCACTCCTGTGTATAATGCACACTCAAATTTTTTGCCTAAACTTTCAGAAAAAAAATCTTTCATTTTAATTTTTTGATTCAATTTTCTATTTATTTATATTTAGATACTTGCTTTTTGTATTACAGAAGAATTTTAGCATTTATTTTTGAGCATATTATGGTATAAGAAATTTTAGTTAACTAATAATTACAAAACATGGGAACAGATACAAGGTACTTCAGGTACTATCCAAGTATCATGAGCACCCTTATTTTTCCCACAAAAAATTTGGGCAAAAAAGTGTACATTGTAGTCAGCAAAATATGGTACTCTCATTCCCTTTTTAATTTAAAAAAATTTTTTACACATGTTAATATAGTTCAGATTAGTATGTCTGGTTCATTTTTTCTCCTTCACTGGCTTTAATTTCTCTGAACTTCCCTTTGTCTGTGATGACCAAGTTATAGAGATATCTGCTTCCTCAGACTTTAAAGTTTGCATTATCCTTATTTTTTTTTATCTTGACAGACTTTTCATTCTTTCACTAGCTGTCAGTAGGAAGTCCTTCATTTCCTCAGTTTTGCGAGGCATGACTACAACGAGGCGTGGAGAGAGTACAGCTGCCACAGCAAGCTTCAAGAAGCCAAGAGGGTGGTAAAGCTTTCTTTATAACTGATAGATATATTTTTGAAAGATTTTATTTATTTGTTTTTAGAGAGAGGAAGAGAAGGAGAAAGAAAGGGAAAGAAACATCAATGTGTGGTTGCCTTTCAAGCATCCTCTACTGGGTACCCGGCCTGCAATCCAGGCATGTGCCCTGACTGGGAATCGAATCAGCAACCCTTTAGCTCACAGGCTCAATCCATTGAGCCACACTGGCCAGGGCTGTTAGATATTTTTGTGGGGAAATTTCTTAATGACATTAAAGTACCCCATTTAAATATCCCACAATACTTTCAGTTTACTTATTTTAAAATTTACATTAATTTTGAGTCATGTTTTCCAATTTTATTCAATAGGTTATAGTACTTTAATATGCTATTCACTGTGATGTTCAAATTGTTTAAGACTTGACCAGTGGTACCTCTTTAGGATGGTCATTTGCTCTTTTGACATGGTATTATTACTCTTTGAGCAGTTTCTTAACTTCTGACACAAGAAGTAAGAATGTTCTAGGATTATCTTTTACTTTCCCTAATCCTATCCTGGAACCAGCTATTGCTTCAAGAAATTTAACTCCAACTATTTAGTTCTATTTAGTTGTTTAGAGAACAAAGTCTGGAAAGTAGGTGTGCTCATTGCCATTGAGATCTCACTGTTTCCATAACCTCTTAGTGGACATAGCTAGAGAATATATGTATGTATATGCATATTTTATATGTACATATGATTGTTCATATGCATGTATAATATATTCCCATGTAACAATACACATTTACATCTATATTTCTCTATAAGTCTATATACATGTTAAAAACTCTGAGTTCACAGTGATAACTCTATTTGAATTCAACACCACAGGGTTCACTCTATTTTTCTCTCTTTCCATATATTACTCCTTTTCTCCTAAGCCTTTAGGAAACTGCTTCCCATTATCCTTAACAGATTTACATAATTGATCAATCCTTTGTTGGCAACAAGTCTCCCATCACTGCTGCTGGTCCCTTCCTCACTTTTACACTGTCATCATTTTACCGGTGCTCAGATACCCGGCAGTGGGTCTGTGACCAGCCTTATGACCTCTTGTAACCACTCCATTTTCCTCCTCCTTAAGTAACTGCTGATCTTCTTTCCATCCCTACAGATTAGTTTGAATTATTTTAGAGTTTGATATAAATGGAATCATACAGTGTGTACTCTTTCATTCAGCCTAAGTAACTTAAGGTTCATTCATGTTGTCATGTCACTAGTTTGTTCCTTGTTCTTGCTGAGCAGTATCTCAGTGTATGGGTATGCCAAAATTTGTTTATATGTTCACCTGTTGGACATTTGAGCTGTTTCCATTAATTGGCTGTTAAAAGTAAGCTGCTATATTCATGTGCAAGTCTTTTTTTTTCTTTTTTCATGTGTAAGTCTTTATATGGATATATATTTCTTTTTCCTTTGGGCAAATATGTAGGAATTAAATGGCTTGATAATATTGTATGTGTATGCTTAACTTTTAAAATAAATTTAAGACTGAACAGCCTTCAGACCAGAAATGCAGGGTTGGCAAAACCTGGAGCTGTCTGCTCCTTATCTCCTGTGTGATATTGGTACAACCCTATCTGTTGGAAATTGTACAGTACTCGTACTCACAGGATGTGGAAGGTTTTGTTGTTATCTTAAGGGAACCAGAATTTCTATTGTCAATTTCTACCCAACCCCTCACTGTAAGAGAGAGAGCAAAACCCAGAATGGTTGTCACTTAGAATCTGAGAGTGGCCTCTTTCTAGGAAGGGTATTGCAAATATGATGAAAATAAAGCTAAGAGAGTGCCTGGTTTTAGGCCTCAGTCACATTGGAAACCCTTTATTTACACATGTAACCATTTCTACCTTGCTTATATCCTCTCTGTTAATCAATACCGTTTCTTTTCCTTTTGATTTTAAGTAAAATCTCCTTTGAAGTTTTTATCTTGTTTCACAAAAGGAATTAGTTCATCTGACAAGGTAAAAAAAGTCACCTTCTAAAACCCATAATGTGCTTTAAAATTTTTCTCCCTTATTAATTCAACAAATATTCAGTGATTGCCTACTATGCTCCAAGCATGGTGGCAGGAGCTGGGGAGGCATTTGTTAATAAAATTAACCAAATCCCTGCCTTCAGGGAGCTTCTAGGCAAGGGAAAAAAAGAAATTATTAAATTATATACTATATTAGAAGGTGGTAAAAATTATTATATTTTATTGATTATGCTATTGCAGTTGTACCAATTTCCCCCCTCAGTCTCCCTCCACCCAGCACCCCCACTTTCTCAGGCAATCCACACACCATTGTTCATGATCATGGGTCATGTGTATAAGTTCTTTGGCTACTCCATTTTCTATACTGTATTTTATATCCCCATGGCTATTCTGTAACTACCTATTTATATTTCTTAATCCTCACCTCTTCACCCATTCCCACACAATCCCCTTCCATCTGGCAACCATCAAAACACTCTCTGTATCCATGATTCTGTCTCTGTTCTTCTTGTTTGCTTAGTTTTATTATTCAATTCAATTGTTGAAAGATATGTATTTATTGCCATTTTATTGTTCATAAGTTTCATCTTCTTTTTCTCAAGTAAGTCCCTTTAACGTTTCTTATATAATGGTTTGGTGATGATGAACTCCTTTAATTTTATTGTTGTCTGGGAAGCTCTTTATCTGCCCTTCAATTATAAATGATAGCTTTGCTGGGCAGGGCAATCTTGGGTGTAGGTCCCTGCTTTTCATGACTTTGAATATTTGTTGTCCAACCTTTCTGGCCTGCAAAGTTTCTTTTGAGAAATTAGCTGGTAATCTTATGGGAACTCCCCTGTAAGGAACTCACTTCTTTTCTCTTGCTGCTTTTAACATTCTCTCTCTATCTGTAACCTTTGGCATTTTAATTATGGTGTGTCTTGGAGTGGGCTTCTTTGCATCCCTCTTGTTGGGGACTCTCTGTATTTCCTGGATTTGCATGTCTATTTCCTTCACCAAATTAGGAAAGCTTTCTTCATTATTTTTTTCAAATAAATTTCCAATTTCTTGCTCTTTTTCTTCTCAATCTAGCATCCCTATGATGTGATTGTAGAACACTTGAAGCTGCCCCAGAAGCTACTTGCACTATCCTTGATTTTTTGGATTACTTTTCCTTCTTGTTGTTCTGATTGGTTGTTTTTTGCTTCCTTATGTTCCAAATTATTGATTTGTTTCACAGCTTCATCCAATCTACTGTTGTTTCCCTGTAAATTGTCCTTTATTTCAATTAGTATATTCTTCATTTTCCACTGGATCTTTTTTATGCTGTTGAGGTCTTCACTAAGTCCCTTGAGTATCCTTCTAACCAGTGTTTTGAACTCTGCATTTGATAGACTATTTATCTCCATTTTGTTTAGCTGTTTTTCTGGAGTTTTGATTTGTTCTTTCATTTGGGCCATGTTTCTTTGTCTCCTCATTTTAGCAGCCTCCCTGTGTTTGTTTCTATGTATTGTGTAGAGCGGCTATTCCTCCCTGTCTTGGTAGCATGGCCTAATATAATAGGTGTCCTGTAGGATCCAGTGGTACTACCTCCCCTAGCACCCAACTTGGATACTTGAGGTGCACCCTTCGTGTGGACTGAGCATACCCTCCTCTTGTGGTTGAGCCTTGGTTGCTATTGGCAGGTGAATGGGAGGGATTTACCCAGGCCAGTCAGCTGCAAGGACTGGCTGTATCCACTGACCAGCAACCTCTGCTGTCTGTGGAGAATATTCTGTTCAGGGGCAAGGTGGTGCTGCTGATGTGTTCTGTAGCTGTCCACTGGGTGCACAGGCTCTGGGTTCTGCCTGGTGGTGCAGGCCAAGGTCAGCCCCTACCTGTGTTCTCCCTGTGGCCACCCTGCCTGAGTATAAAACAATCTGAGATGGTTGCTACTTGTGCTGGGCTTGGAGATTCCCAAGCAAAGCCAAGCTGTGAATCTAGGCTGGCTGCTGCTAGCGGCCAGCCTGGGGCCACCTAGCCAGAGGTATGGTCACTGGAACTTTACTAAGACTGGGTGCTGCTTGTTTGATAGTATTTAGGAAGTTGTGAAGCATGATCCAAGACTAGCCATTTATATAGAAAAGTTTGAGACCCCTAAGTTAAGTGGAACTGAGCCTCAGGGGATTTCCAGGACAGAGCAAATGGTGTTAGCCAGGTTGATGGAGACTCAGATATGGCACCAACCTGCAGGCTCTGTGGTTCTGTGTGGGGAGGGCTCAGAAAAGGAACAGTGGCCTCTGCATGCCCTTTTGTTGGGGAGAAATCTTCCTCCAGCTCCAGCCTTGATGCCAGACTCTCCAGTTCCTTCCTGTATGCCAGTGGTGTGTTTCAAGCTGCTACCCCAGTGCTAGAGCTCAGTGGGAGTGACTCTGAATAAGTCCATGTGTGAGTTCTTTACTGGACACTGTTTGGGACTCTAGAAGTTTCTTCCACTGAATCAATCCCTGCTGGTTTTTACAGCCAGAAGTTATGGGGACTATCTTCCTGGCATTGGAACCCTGGGCTGGGGACCCTGATGTGTGGCTGGGAGTCTTCACTCCTGTGATATCCCTCCTGAATTTTTATCCACCTTACATGAGTATGAGACCAGCCAGTTCCATGTCACTGCCTCTCCTACCAGTCTAGATGGATGTGGTTTCTTTAATTCTGTGGTTGTGAGACTTCCATTCAACTTGATTTCTAATGGTTCTGAGTGATGGTTGATCTATATTTCATTGTGCCCTGACTGGAGATCAAACCCACAACCTTGGCATATCAGGGTGATGCTCTAACCAACTCAGCTACCTGGCAAGGGCCAACATTTTATTTTTATTTATTTTTTCATAAAGAAGATCCTTTCTATTTCTAGTTTAATTGCAAAAGAATGTGATCAAAACTTTTTATTTTTAATCACAAAAGAATGTTGAATTTAAGTAAATATTTTCCCACATCTATTGAAATGATCATATGATTTTTCTTCTTTAACTTCTTAATATGGCAAATTACATCAATTGATTATTTTTTAAATGTTAAACCCAACTTGAATTGCGAATATGAATGCTTGCTGATTCATAGTATATTCTTTTGCCAGATTCAGGTTGCCACTTTCCTGGAGTGTCAAGGGTGAGTGAAAGCGGTACATGGCTTCAGTCTGCCATCTTTACTTCCAGGTTCATGCTCACTAAGTTTTGTCAACTGATTTACTATGTTGGCACCTTCACTTCTATATGGTGTTCTCTACCAACCCTCTGTCCGCTGAGACCTGGAGTCACTAATTACATGTCTTCTGGTTGCGAATGTAATGTATATGTTCCCAGCATTGTGCTTGTACTATTGCACATTGTCTGTATTTTGTTGATGCTAATTTCCTTTTATTAGACAGTGAATGCTTGGGATCCTATTCTTTCATCTTGGTCCTTGTGTTGTCAGAAGACTGACACACTAATGACTTGTACATTTGTGATGAAAGGAAGGCTGGACAGATACCTTATCTTCTCCTGATACATATTTAAAAACTCCTCCTGCTACACTGACATTTGGCAATTGCTAAGAATGACAGCTGCCAAATGGTGTACAAGAATGTGTCTCAATGCCCCCTGGGGTATAATAAATTACCCTCATATAGAACCATTCTATTTAACCTATCAAAGCCTTTTCACAACTCTTCTCTTCTTTGATCCTCACAGCAACTGTGAAAGAGGGAAATCTGTAACTTTATCCCTGCTTTACACATAAGTAAATAGGGCTCAGAGAGAATAAATATTTACCTAACACTGTGGTTAGTGTGTTTGGTCACATCTGGGCTAGGATGCAGGTTCTCAGACATTAAATCCAGGCTCTTTTCAATAGACCAGTGGTTCTCAAACTGTGGGTGTCAGGGGCTGCCACTGAGTGGGAATGAGAGATTAATGATCAGGGATCTGAGCCACCCACCCTTGTCATAGTTCTCCTTTTGTCTCCAAAAAGTGTTCCAAATATTTTTTCATTTGGTACCTTTGTAGCTAATAATAATGTGAGTTCACTAGTCCTCACACACATACATATACTAATTTTCTGATACCATGTGATATTTCAGTTTTACTTTGTGCATGTCTTGTTCTGGACTTGGTGTCAGCCATTTCTCCAAGGAGTTCTGGTGCCCAATTCTAGTGGCGAATGAGATTGAAAACACGACATCCAGGTGCTAGGTATGCTCATTGCCACTGGTGCCTCATTGTTTCTAGCTCCTTTCAGAAGAAAGTGCTAGGAAATTTAAAATATCTTCAGTTTTTAACAGATATTTCTAATTCACATCCAATACCACCGTGTTATTTCTTTATCTTCGCCCTCTTCATTTTTATATCTCCTTTTCTCCCATAGTGAAAAACCTGCTTCCAAAACAACACCCCAAATAATAATTTACTCATTTACTCTACCCTGCAATGCACGCAAAACAGTTTTAGAGCATACTACTCCTTCAAAATAAATCTACTAGAGTTCAAAATTCCTTTGCAGTTTTTTTATCCTTAGATTATCTCATATTAATAATGAACAGTCAGAGAATTGTGTTCAAAATTTACTTGAATTAATTATTTTCTCTGTGTGAAGTGTTCTATCAATTTGATTTATAGGTAGTTATTTGTTTTTATTCAATTTGAGAGTTTGGGTTTTAAGAATTCATTTTGGTTTAACTTATCAAATATTTATAGTTGTTTGCATATTTTACAGATGAGTATATATACATATGTATTACTAAAATGCCTCTCCAGAAAGTATCCAGCCACGTACTATAAAAAGTAGAGACATTTATTAAAGAAGATACAAGATACAAGGAACATTGTACACAGGACAGTGATGCCTCAGTCCCATACAAAGTAGGCACCTTGGGATCTCACACAGTTCTCCCATTAGCCATCAACTGTTGCATTTTCCTGAATCTCATTAATGGTCTGAAATCTCTTCCCTTTTTTTTTTTTTAAGATTTTATTTATTTATTTTTAGAGAGAGGGGAAAGGAGGGAGAAAGAGAGGGAGAGAAACATCAATGTGTGGTTGTCTCTCACCCCCTCCCACCCCACTGGGGACCTGGCTGACAACCCAGGCATGTGCCCTAACTAGGAATCCAACTGGCAACCCTTTGGTTCACAGGTCGGCACAAAATCCACTGAGCCATACCAGCCAGGGCTGAAATCTCTTCCCTTTCAAAGGTGATTTTAGTTTTGGGAAAAGGCAGAAGTTGCAGGGCACCACATCTGGGCTGTAGGGGGGCTGAGTCACCTGGGTGATTCAATATTTTGCCAAGAAACTCTGCGTGAGACGTGAGACGTGAGACGTGAACCAGTGCGTTGTTGTGATGGAGCTGCCAGTCACCAGTTGCCCATAGCTGTGACCTTCTGAAGCATCCAAATAGTTTCCGTGGAGGAATGTTCAAGCTTAATGCAAAATGTGATACAGATTTGTTGCTCTACCTGCTCATTCATTTTGAATGTGAGGCCATATAGTACACATGTTCACTCAGTGGCATCTGCCTCCCCTACTAACTAGTGATGACAGTGAAGTCATCATTGTTCATGTATATTCATTCCAGTCCACTCTCCTTGGCTGCCAAGTACATCGATGTCGCATGAACCGTTCTTGTTGTATTAACAATGGCTGGACTTTTCCCCTATAGACCTCTCTATACACACACACACACTCAGATAGTCCCTCATCCCTATTTCTTCTATCTTTACTCAGTTCCCAAGTACTCTGCTCATATTGATGATAATTTTCATCTGTTGCTGGTTATCGTTCCTCTGATTCTTTTTCAATAATAACTGCATATACACTCTTAATTTCCTTCTTTCTTATAAAAGTCATAGTGTACCCTACATATACTCTATTTTATCTAGCTTTAACATTTTTAAATATATTCAAATTTCTCAATTTATAATTTTATGTTTAGTCCTTTTTGTTTCTTGTTTAAGAATCCCTTACTTGCCCAAAAGTCATGAACATTTTCTACAGTGTCATCCTCTAAAATTCTTAAAGTTTTGCTATTTACATTTAAGTCTTTAATACATCTAGAGATGATTTTATATATGGTGTGAGGGAGAAATCTGCTCTTTTTAAAAATTTTCTTATGGATGTCCATTTATACCATATACTTTGTTGAACAGTCTATTTTTTACTCACTGATCTTTAATGTCACATCAGTTATGTATCAAGTTTTTACACAGCCATGGGTCTGCTTCTTATTCTGTTTTGTTTTACATTCCATTTCTTCCTGAGAAAATCTCTATTTTTTTAAACTACATACTTTTTAAAAAATGTTTTTTATTATTTAATTTTAGAGAGAGGGGAAGGGAGGGAGAAAGAAAGGGAAAGAAACACCAATGTGTGGTTGCCTCTCATGTGGCCCCCACTGGGGACCAGGCCTGCAACCCAGGCATGCGCCCTGACTGGGAATTGAACGAGCAACCCTTTGGTTTGCAGCCTGCGTTCAATCTACTGAGCTACACCAGCAAGGGCAACTTCAGACTTTTTTTCATTCTATAATTTTCATTTGAAAAAATAGGTACTGTTTCTATGCTGAAACATTTTCTATTTTTTTTTTCATTCATGTTTTTCATTCATATGAGCATGTTTTCTTCTATGTTCTTGAGGATAGTTATAATAAAATCTTAGCTAATCTCAACATCTGGCCACTTAGTCTCCACTGATTGCTTTTTCTCCTGAGTGTATATCACATTATCCTATTTCTTTATGTCTAATAATTTCAAAATATATCCTGGATACTGTAAATGATATTTTGTATCCTCTGAATTCTGTTATATTTCTCTGAGAATGTTGATTTTGTAGGCCATTAACTTTGCTGACCTCAAACTCCTAATTGTCTACTTTGCAGGTGAAATCTCTGCTTTACCTCTTAGCCTTGCTTAGCAGGCTGCATGGAGTCTGCTCCACACATGCACAGTTCAGGGGTCAGCCAGAGATTTAGGGAGAAGTTACACGCAGAGTCTCGGACTCTTTCTCTGGGTCTCTTCTTTCCTGGATTTCTTCTCTCACTTTTCAGCTACTTTGCTGGCTGCAAACTCTGTCCTTTGGTTTTTTCGAGCCACTGAGATTACCGATTTCTATTAGAGTTTCAGCCAGCTAATGCTTGCTCTCAAATAAAAATTAATTTTAAATGAAAAGCTCACCAGTTCCATTACCTTCATCTAAGTGTAGACTGCTGGCTTTTAGTTGCTTTCCAGTTCTTCCAGGAGTTGTTTTTTATATTTTTTCCATAAGTTTAGTTTTTAAATACAAAGGCTTAACCTCATAGCAGCTACTCAGTCATAACTGGGTATCCACACTATTTTATTTATTTTGGATTTTAATTAGTCTTATATCTTGTATAGCAAGTCCCCTCACTTTGGTCTAATTCTCCAGAAGTATCTTAGCTATTCGTGTAGAACCTAAGTCTCCCTCAGCACACTCTTCTACCCTCAGGTATAAATGGCCGGACTTTGGAGTTAGTCGTGCCAAAGAGAGGATGTGTGAAATATAAGAAAGGAAGCTGTGTGTTTATGCTTTGGGAGGCTAAGACATAATATAATTGTACATGTGTGGTGTGTTGGGGGAAGGTCATTTAATCATGTGGACAGAATGTTTGAGGTCAAGAAGTCTTTTCCGTGAAAGGAGAAACACCTAAGAAGCCTGAAAATGGATGAATAAATCAGTAGGCTGCTTCAGGAGACAGGAGAACTGAAAAGCTGAACTAAAGCAGTGGCAATGGCAATGCAGAAAGGGACTAGATTGGAAAGAGGATTAAACGCTGATAAACCTTGTATTCAGTGATACGATGCTAAAGAGGTATTTATGAGGGCAAGAAATATTTTCTTCCATCCATCAAGTTATAACATGTGTCACTCTTACTTTGCTTGCACATGTAATAACACTACAGAAAGTCTCAAAAAAGGGGGAAAAACCCAAAATTCCATTGTTCTTATAAAACTACAAATATTTTATATACCCTTTTAGGCCTTATTCAGAAACAAATATCTATTTTTCGTAGATGTAACATATCCCATGTTGAAGGTCTTTGATACATCATAATTTTGTATTATTTTTATCTTATACAAACAAGCAGTTCTTGTTGGTCTTCATAATTATATGAATTCACTTCAATATCTGTGCAGTATTCCATTATTTCATGCACCCAACTTTTTGAGCCATTATTATTCAATATCTTCGACATTTATATGGCTACTAACACTAAAAGTAATGCTTCATGAACATGTTTATGTATATAGCTAGTCTTCCCCTTTTGTAGAGGTAGATTGTGGGCAGTAAGTTCCAGCGGTAGGGTACCTCCTTTTAATATTGTTTCATCGATCTTAATATTTACTCACTAGATCTCCGTCATTACACATCTCTTAGGGTGATATGTGTGAGAGTCTTCGTATTTCAGATCATTAGAGAAGGCACTTTGCCTTTGTTATGGTTGTAGCATCTAACATCTGGCATGGTTCCCACAGTAGACTCAGAATAGCTCAATTGGAATGAATAAATAGGTGATTAATTCATTTGTTTTAGGAGGAGAGCATCAACCCATTTCTTGCCATCTGGAGCAGGGTGTAGTTTGGCTTCATGTGTACCCCATGACACGTGCAAGGCCTTTAGAGTCATTTATATGAAGAGTTATTCCTCCGAACTGGATTTTACGGAAATCTGGAATATTGCCCTGAGAACACAATCTACAACAGTATCTGTGTGGGATTTTTGCTTTTGCTTCCTGGACTGCTACAGATCCAAGTATTTCCATGGGTTCCCTTTTCTTTCTGAAGGAAACTTTCCCATTACTTTTCACCTCAGTGCAACAGGTCCATGCAGGGCAGGCGAAACTGCGGCCACCGTGTTTGGATGTCTTCGTTCTATTCTCTCCTGGGCTTCAGAAAACAACTAGGTTCATGCTCACCTTGAATTTGATCCTTGTTTCTGTTTGTTTTGTTGTTTGATGAGTTTTTTTTTTCTTTTTTGGTAAAGAGAGAGAAACAATTTTGGTTGAGATCAAAGTGTAAAAGAGAAGTTTGGTTTAAGATTCAGCTAATCAGAATCATAGACTTAGGGAATGGAGATCTTATATCAATGCATTTGTCTTTTACTAACAATAATAAGTACTATTTACAGCACTTTGTGCCAGGCCCTATTCTAGCACTTTGCTTACATTTTTCACTTAGTTCAATGATCACAACAACCCTATGAAGTAGGTATTATTTCCACGTTGTAAATTAGGAAAATGATGCATAAAGATCTTAAGTCACCTTTCCATGAGCACATGGAAGTAGGGGAGACAGGACTCAAAGCTAGGTTTTTCTGATGCCAATGTCTGTAGATTCATTTACAAAGCACTTTCGTGTAAATTCTACTCTGTAATTTATAGTTGCAACATTAGGAAGGAGACTGTGACTAGTTCTTACTGGCAGAGGTGGAGACAGAGAGTCAGAAAATACGTTCTTTGCCATCCAGGCTCCCACAGGGGAGAGTTACTAGGGCTGAGGTGTGAATGTGGACCTACTGGTTCCTCACCTCACACCCTTTCCACTGCTCCCACTCCCTCCCTGGAGATCTCTCTGAAGCCCTACTCTTATGGCTGAGGAAACTGGGGCTCAGAACATTGCAATGATTTACCAGGGCCATGAAGCTAGCTAGCAAACTACGACCAGAGCCCAGATTTTGTGCCTCACAAGCTAATATCTTTTCTATTGTGTCTACATGGCAAAGAAAAGCTTGTGTGTTGTTAAAGAATGTTCAATGAGAGTTATATTCCAAACCAGAAAAGATATTAACATGGGCCGTCCAGTGCAGAGAACTTAACTCATTGTTTTGTTAAAATTTCCTCCATCATTTGATATATCTAGTGAATCTGTTAACCATCAAGTATATACCAGACGACTTGTATAAATGTGCTGAGCACTGGGGGTCAGCCCTTAAGTGGGGTCTCCGTTGTCAGTGTATGCAAAGTCTCAGGATTAGCAACTCTCCCTCCCCCAGTGTAGACCTCAAAAGAGCCAAAGTAAATAGAACTTTCTGTCCCAACAGCTGTATTTATTTTGGGCCATTTCTTCACCTATAACGCCCATTTGCTGTCCTCAGAGCTCCTGAACCTGTTTATTTTCAACCTCCCAGAGGCAGCCAGCTGTTGTATGCCTGTGTCATGGCAGAAATAAATAAACAAGTTCTCCTGGAGGGAAGCAAGCTATTTCAAGAGCTTAAAGGCTATAACCCAAAGAGAGTTTACCAACTACGGCTATTTCCTGAGCAAGACACCAACGCTGCTCTCAAATGTCTTATTCAAGTAGCTTAATACGATATAATTGGAGACAGAACTTGACCACTGACAATTACACAATAATATAAAAAACACTAAGGAGCAATATAAGCTCAGTATTCAAGTGATATCAAGTAAATACAATTGAACAGTCTCCTAGTCAGTGGGCTGGACTGAGCTCAGAAGTATTTCGCTTGGGCTCCAAGTTTGTTTATGTATGTGTTTGTTTTCTAGTGAGCTGGTATTTAAAAATTGAGAACTTCAACTCCAGATTTCTGACTTCTTTGGAAAAGAGAGAAGATCTGTTAACATGGGTTTGTCCTCCTGTGGGGCAACTTTGGGCTGGAGCGTTGTGTGTGTTACACGAAACACTCGCTGCCCATCGAGCCACAGTCCTCAGCACCCACTGTTTCCTTCCTGATGCTAAGGCTCCCAATTGCCTTGTCACCTAAATACTGCAGTGCTATTTTTCTTGTGATCATTGATTTCTTTACATGCTGGGCTCAGGAGCTTGTGAGCATTCCAGCCCTGTTGGGGTCATTGAGTACTGTAAGTTCAGAGGAAGATGAGACCCTTGAGGGCTGGAGTGGATGTCACCCTTGTTGAGTGGCTTCTTTAATGTGACAAACACTGCATTAGGCATAGTACATCATTAACTACTCACAGCAAATTCTACCAGGTAGGAATTATCATTCCCATTTTACTAATGGGAAAAGTGAGGCTCAGAAAGTTTATGTGGTTCAGCTGGAAGTCATCTAGTTAAGGAATAGCTAGTGTTCAAACCCAGGGCTTCCCGAGTTCATTCAGTCCAGGGGCAGCCTCCCAGAGGACTAGGAAGTGATAAAGCTGGGTCTTGAACCCAGACTGCCTAACCCCAAGCCTAGTGATCATTTAAAAATGTCATACCACTTCAGAGGCTCAGAAGCTGCTGTATGCAAAGGGGATGGCAAGCAAATATATCATGATAAATCAATAACAGCAAGAAAAGAGCCATTTTCACTGGGAAATGACTAACACATCCAGGAATAACTTCTGAAAATAACACATTGTGATAGTCCTAAAGGTACTGAGCTATCCAAAAGCACCATTGGGGAAGGATTGAATCCTGTGACGAAGCTACATAAGGACTACAAATTCCAAATGTCTTATGCAGATAGAAGAGCAGTAAAACCTATATTCCAGGCTGACCATTACCTGGGAAGTGGCCACCAGAGGCTGGACCTCAGAGATTGAAGCCCTATTGTCAGGGTGGGAAATTCAACCCACCCCACCATTCTTTTGACATTGTTTCTGTAAGTGCTGACTTTGACTAATATGTAGATTATAGATGAATAGTATGTTTGTATAAGAACCCTAGGAACTAATTTGAGAAGATACAGACTTGGACCTTCAAGCATCCCAGCTCCAGGAGATTTGCTGACCTTCAACCATGGAGCCAGGATGATATGAGGCTGATATGATGTGAAGCCTGGATGACTAAACCAGGATGATGCACACTGGACCGTCACTTGCCTTATTGAAATTCACTGTGCTCATCTGCACATAGAGAACTTCTCAACCCCCTCCCTTGATCTCTTTGTTCTGGCCCCCTCTCTCTCCTTATAAAACCTCTGCCTCCACTGAGAGGTGGGGATGGGCTTTGTGGCATGAGTCCCCCATCTTCCAGGAGATGGGCTTTGAGATGTGACTCCCCCATCTTCCAGGTGGCTGGCATCTGAAAATAAACCACTTTCCTTGACATCAGCACCTGCCCCTTGAGCACCAGCTTTATAGCAGCAGGCAGCTGGACCTGCATTCAGGTATACTATGTCAAAAACTCATCACTTTGGCTAACGCTTATCTTGGGTAGAGGAAATTAAAAAATGTAAATATTAGTTATATTTTATATATTTTTAAGAAAAGTTTTCATAAGTTGCAAAGCAAAAGAACCCAGGACTTCTTGGGTTCTTTTCACTACATGCTGCGTCTCAGAAAACATGGTAGAGAGGAGAGGGAAAGACATTCCAGGCAGCAGGTACTGTGACAGGAAATTCAAGATCTGTTGGGCAGAGAAAGAAACAAAACGGCAGAGGTTGAATCCTTTGACAACGGTCACCAGCTTTATCATTCACCCTGTTATCACGGAAAGCAGACAACTCACCATGCTGGCCTCCGCAGAGGTTCCAAAGGGCCACACCTCTAAGGACAGCTCACCATTTTTGCTCTCCCAGGAATGGCCTTTTGGCCCCACCTGCAGGATTCACCCTACCCCAAGCTTTTGGATCCATCCTCTTCCTGGTTAGGTAAGTTGCAGACTAGTAGGTAAACCATGCATTGGCTTTAATATGAGTAATGTTTAACAACAGCAATAAAACCAAATTGACAATTACTATAATACCAGTTACTGTTACCAAGCTATTTCTGTGTTTTAAAAACTTTAAAAATATTGATATGCTTTGTTCTATTAAATTATTACATCAGTTTGTGATGTTTATGTTATGCAGAAACAATTCTCTGTGGATCTCTTGCATTGCTGCACGCCTTTTGAGTGAGACACTGGCTCCCCTTTGTTCCAGATGACTTTTTTTAGGATTTTTAATTATTTTTTATTAAATTTAATGGTTTTCTCAGATGATTTTTTGAAGGATGCCTATATGGCAAACAGCCTTAGAAGATGAAGATAGTGTTTTCTGTCAGAGCAAAGAACAGGCATGTTTATTGACCATTATAAAAGATTCAGATTCCTCAAATTCTGGGTTCTTCTTTGGTAACAGAGCCCACTTTGCATATCTCTGGGAAAGGAGCTCTGGGAGCCAGCACGGAAATGCTCATCTTCTGGCTACACCTGTTGCCATATGTCATGTGTTGTCCTTTGTCTCTGACCCAGGAACCTTGTATCTTCTGCTGGCATCCGTGAAACTGAGGCAGGCCAACCTGTTCCCATGCTTTAGCTCAGGTGGCTCTTCCTCTATCAATCCTTCCCCATCCCAGATGAGAAGAATGTTTATCGTGTCCTCCCAAAGCTTGCTGTGCATACCTGTACCTTTTATGAAAATTATCTGTTTATGTGTCTGTCTCCACTACCAGAGTATAAACTCCTTGAAGGCAGATGATTTGTCTTGTTCACTCAAACCTCATATGGAAGGCTTCGGTGGGATAGTACAGTATCTAGTTTACAGTTGGCATTTAGCTTTGGAACCAATTTTTGTTAAATGATTGAAAGAATGGATAAAAAGCTGAATGAGGGAAGCCATTTGTTTGCATATAGCTTTTAATATAAAATCCTATTAATGATACACTTTTGATATTCTTAAAAACATCTATTTCCTTTGGTGTGAGAACAGAAATGTGAGGACAGGGAGAGAGGGAAAGGAGTTAAATTTTAGCATGGTTAGTGAGACTAAAGATAATTTACCCTGGCCTCCCCATCTTATTGAGAAGGACACTGAGGTCCAGAAAGGATAAGTGAGTAACCCAATATCACACAGCTTGTTGGTGGCAAAGCAAGATTGAAACTTGGTGTCTTGGTTGTCAGTCCCAAACTCTCTGGACCAGAAGTCCCCAACCCCTGGGCCCTGGACCAGTACAGGTCCAACTGTTAGAAACCCAGCTGCACAGCAGGAGGTAAGTGGCCGGCAGCAAGCATGCGAACTGGTCCCCGGTGCCTAAGAGGTTGGGGACCGCTCGTCTAGACTAACCATGGTTTCTCCCTTCCATTAAGTTATGACCCTAGTCAAAATCCAACTAAAGTTTTCAACTTTCTGGCTTTTATTGACTTCATCTAATAGTGATAATACTGTTACTTCACATTATCTGAACAATTCCTATACCACATTTTCATTACATAGTGTTGCCTTCTCTGATGTATACCTAGTACTGGGGGTATTTTTAAAAAGATTTTTTTATTGTGTTTATCCTTACCGTTTAATTAGATTTTTGTTTTTTATGTATGTGACTCAAATGTGCCTCCTCATCTTGATCAACTAGTTTTGATCTGATAGATTTTTCTAGAGAAGTTTCTCTTTCACTAAGTATTTGGGGAAGGAAAATGTGGTATATTGAAGAATAAAGTCTCCTTGGTTTCCCAAATTCATCCGAAGCACAATCAGTCATTGCTATCTGTGTTTCTTCTTTTGTTTTTTATAATCAGATGTGGAGAATATTTAACATCCCATGGAGTCCTCTAGTTTAAATCAGTACACATGATAAATGGCAAGGAGGGTATTTAATTTGCTTTTCAGGGGAAACCTTTATCTTTGCCCTGAGGCCTGAGTGTAGTTCAATAAGAGAAAGGCCCTTTGAATGGATCTCGTGCAATCTGGGGGTCTCAACTAGGTCCATGAATAATTTATTAGGCAAGGATCTTGTTTCTGTTTATGAAATAATATTCTGGAGACCATTAGGGCTAGACCTGTACAGTAGTCACAAAGTCCTTGAGTTCCAGCTAGGAATGGGCAGAAAATTGTTGCTGTAACTCACCAAACATATTGCTAAATTCAGGGAATCTGTTAACTTCTTGTGTTGAGTCCAAAGTCTTCCAATTATCAACAAAAGATGGCATACCAATCCAATTACTCCTGATGGATTCCAGCTAAGGATTCCAAGTAACCATAGTTGTGTGGGCGGTTGTGGTCTGAAGTAACAGGAATCAGTGAAAACTTAAAGTGTAAATACACAACGGAGATCATTTACATATCACAACCAGACAAACGAATCCCACTGAGCTGAATGTGCTTTCCACAGGAAGCAGGAGTTTTTGGACCACCTCCCAACCCCTGATTCCCAGCAGTTGTAAACTATTTGAGATACATTTTGTTTCCAGTTTTGCAACAGAGTTTTCCAACAGCTTATTTGCTTCATGTGTCAACAAACTTCAAAAAAAAAAAACAAAAAAAACACACACACACACATTTCCTCTTATATAAGATAATCAGAAATGTGAAAAGCTATTGTTAGTGACCTGGTTACCTCCCCAAACTTGGACAAAGATGTTACGGACTGTGATATGGAAGCAGGCTTATCTCAATGAACCTTAGCATATCCCTTTAATTCCTAGATAACTCTTGTACTTATTGGAATGAGTTGGTTTGGGATCATTTCAAAGGTTGTTTATATAGAGTGACTCTCTGAGCCAAAATATAGCAAAGTAAGAAAGGGAAAAGAAGACTTTGCCTAGCTTCAGGAAAATATACCCTGTGTGCTTTGTAGGCAAATCATCTCCAGGGATGAGCTCACTGGGAGATTCCTGAAGGCAAAGTCCTGGCTTGCCCATTGATGTGGCCACACACGACATTGCCTTTATCTATTCAGGTATGAGCAGATACCACCAAGCCTGTCTGTGAAATTGGCAATAATTCAAGCTTGATGGTTCCAAAATGCAACTCAGATTATGTCACTAAACTTTACTGGTTCTTCATCATTTATAAAATCAAGTGCAAACTCTCCTCAGCCTAGCTCTCAATGCCCTCCCCAAATAGTTTTACAATCGTATATTCCACTAATCATCTAGATTCTGCTAAAAACAGATTGCTGGCTAGTTCATGAAATAGCCTTTTCTGTTTTGTTGTCTTTGTTCAGATGGTATTACAAATGCTATTGATAGCAGTATTGTTACTGACTCTGGTACTAGCTTGTTGGGTACCTACTGTGTGCCAAGCACCACATGACTTCCTGTGTATTAACTTATTTAATTCTCATGACAACCTATACACTAAGGACATAAAGTTACTAATTATCTGCTTAAAATCATAGAAGTAGTAACCGGCAGAGTAAGAGTTTTGATCCTCTCACGTCATTTGTCTGGCATGAGATCCCTTATTGTACTGCATCTGAAATCATCTCTCTGAGTTCATTTTCTCTATCATCTTTAAAAAAAAATAATTACTTAGCAACCTTTTGGATCTCCTCTTTCACTACATGTTGAGCTGCTAGAGAGTGGGTATCACAACTCATTTTCTGTATCCAGGGCAACACAACAGTCTTGTACATAGTAGGTTTTCCATTTGTTCTAGGCAACTACCTGTTTACCTGGAGATTAGGACAAGATTCTGAAAATTAAAGCAGATTAAACCAGAAGGAGGATTTGGTGAGGTTGGTCTCCGGCATCCCAGCCTTCTCTCCCTATGCCTCACTTTCCCTTCTGAGAGAGGATCCCATTCTCTAGGGTGCCACCTGACCAGGAGGCAGAAGGATATTAGGGTTCTATCAGGTTCAGGCAGTGTTGTGCTGGAGTTAGTTTGTACCAGCTCATGCGAGTCAATGACTACTATGTTTTCTCAACTTCATGTTGATAGTATTTACACCATGGAAATCAGCAAACACTACAAATCAGGGCTTCCCCCACAACTCCTCACCACAGGGAGCTGGTTTGCCAATACACTAGGGTCTGCCCAAAGATAAGAGGGACCCATGATTTCAATTGTCTCTCACCTTTTCCCTGTGCCCTTTGACTCTCTCAATTTTTGGATCCATGTAACTTTTACTTTTAATATATTTTATTGATTATGCTATTAGAGTTGTCCCATTTTCCCTTCACTCCCCTCCACCCTGCACACCCCCTCCCACCCACATTCCCCCCCTTTAGTTCATGTCCATGTATCATACATATAAGTTCTTTGACTTCTACATTTCCCACACTATTCTTACCCTCCCCTGTCTATTTTCTACCTACCATCTATGCTACTTATTCTCTGTACCTTTTCCCCCTCTCTCCCTCCCACTCCTCTGCTGCTAACCCTCCATGTGATCTCCACTTCTGTGGTTCTGCTCCTGTTCTAGGCATTTGCTTAGTTTGCTTTTGTTTTAGGTGTGGTTGTTAATAATTGTGAGTTTTCTGTCATTTTACTGTACATATTTTTTATCTTCTTTTTCTTAGTTAAATCTCTTTAACAATTTATGTAATAACAGCTTGGTGATGATGAACTCCTTTAACTTGACCTTATCTGAGAAGCACTTTATCTTCCCTTCCATTCTTAATGAAAGCTTTGTTGGACAGAGCAATCTTGGATGTAGGTCCTTACCTTTCATGACTTGGAATACTTCTTTCCAGCCCCTTCTTGCCTATAAGGTCTCTTGAGAAATCAGCTGACAGTCTGATGGGAACTCCTTTGTAGGTGACTCTGCCTTTATCCCTTGCTGGTTCTAGAATTCTCTACTTCATTTTTAATCTTGCTTAATGTAATTATGATGTGCCTTGGTATGTTCCTCCTTGGATCCAACTTCTTTGGGACTCTCTGAGCTTCCTGGACTTCCTGGAAGTCTATTTCCTTTGCCAGATTGGGAAGTTCTCCTTTATTATTTGTTCATATAAGTTTTCCACTTGTTGCTCTTCCTCTTCCCCTTCTGGTACCCCTATAATTTGGATGTTGGGACGTTTAAAGATGTCCTGGAGGTTCCTAAGCCTCTCCTCATTTTTTTTGAATTCTTGTTTCTTCATTCTTTTTTGGTTGGATGTTTCTTTCTTCCTTCTGGTCCACTCCATTGATTTGAGTCCTAGTTTCCTTCCCATCACTATTGGTTCCCTGTACATTTTCCTTTACTTCACTTAGCATAGCCTTCTTTTTTTTTTTTTTCATCTAATTTGTGACCAAATTCAACCACATCTTTGAGCATCCTGATTACCAGTGTTTTGAACTGTGCATCTGATAGGTTGGTTCTTTCTTTGTCACTTAGTTGTATTTTTTCTGGAGTTTTGATCTGTTCTTTCATTTGGGCCTTTTTTTTGTCTTGATGTGCCTGTTATGTAGTGAGGAGCAGAGCCTTAGGTTCACCAGGGCTGGGCAACCGTGTTGCTGGGTTGTGATGCTGTATGTGGGGCAGGGGTCTGAGAGGGAACAATGGTGCTTGCGCCACTCTCTGCCAGATTTCACTCACTTCCCCCGCTTCCCACAAGCAAATTGGGCCCTTCTGGTGCTGATTCCAGTGTGGGTGGGTTTGTGTACGTCCTGGGATCCTGTGGGTCTCTCCAATGATCTCTCCTGTGAGGCTGGGAGTTTCTCCCACTGTTGCAGCCCCCACAGGTGTTTTCAATTAGTGGTTTGAGGCTTTATTTCCCCACGCTGGGACCCTGGGTTGTGTGGTCTGTCCTGTTTCCCAGTTGTTTTGCCTGGTTTATCTGCACGCGAACGTGGGACTGCCCAGTCTGCCAGCCACAGCCTTGCTGTGAGTCCTCCCTGCCTGGGCTGCCTCACTCTGCCCCTTCTACCAATTTTGATGAATGTGTCTTCTTTAACTCTTTGGTTGTCAGACTTCCATACAGTTCAATTTTCTGGCAGTTCTGATTGTTTTTTATTTTTGGATTGTTGTTGTCCTTTTGGTTGTGCAAGGAGGCACAGTGTGTCATCTACTTATGCCCTCATCTTGGCTGGAAGTCTCAGATCCACCTAACTTTTTAAAGTGCCTTCTGTAAGCAGCTGCTCTGCCAGATGATATGCAGGGTACCATGATTACTGCCATCTGGTTTCTCTCTAAGGAATAGGCTGGTCAGTGGGAAATAACAGACACAGGAATAACATGAATAATTGCTAACTGATTATCTTATTTGGCTTTTTATTCACCTCACTTGTTTTTGAAAGTATTGAAAAAAAATGTAAGTGCCATGTGGACAGGTACTTTACTTTTCACTACTGTTGCCCAAGTGCTAGAACAGTGTGAGGCATGTAGTAGGTACTGAACAGTAAATGAATGAAATTACACATTAGAAGGAAGAATATGACTTCTGGTCGAGATGGCGGCATAGGCAGACATGGCTTGCCTCTTTGCATAACCAATTCAAAATTACAACTAAAATATGGAACAATCATCACTGAGAACCATCAGAAATCAAGTTGAAAAGAAGTCTGACAACTATGGAATTAAAGAAACTATATCCATCCAGACTCAGCTGGCAAGCTTGTGCCGTATCTGAGACTCCATCAACCTGGCCAACAGTATTTGACCCATCTTGAAGATACTCAGAGATGCTGTCCTACCCAACTTACAGGCCCACCCAAGCTGCATTTCCATATGGATGGCTGATCTTGGTTCATTCTTCACAACATCCTAAATCCTCAGCTGGCATCAGTGAGCCCCAGGCCCTGCACTAGCAGCAACCATCCTAGATTCACAGCTTGGCTTTGATTGGGAATCTCAAAGCCTAGCACAAGTAGCAGCCACCTCAGACTGCTTTATAGCTAAGGCAGGGTGACCCCAGGCAAACACAGGTGTGGCTGACCTTGGCCTGCACCACCCAGCAAACCTCAGCATCAGCATACCCTGAAGACAGCTATAGACAATACCAGAGTACCACCAACATGGCCCTGCACAGAAGATCCTCTACGGAGGGTGGAGGTTGGTGGTCAGTGTTTGCAGCTGACTAGCCAGCCTAAATCCCTTGTAGCTGACTAGCCAGCCTAAATCCCTTGCAGCTGACTAGCCAGTCTAAATCCCTTTCATTCATCTGCCAACTGCAACCAAGGCTCAGATACAAGAGGAGTATGTACTCAGACCACATGAAGGGTCCACTGTGAATACCCAGCTTGGGTGATGGGGGAAGCTGTGCCACAGGACACCTACTACATTAGGCCACACTATGAAGACACGGAATCAAAGCAGCTCTACATAATACATAGAAACAAACACAGGGAGGCTGCTAAAATGAGGAGACAAAGAAACATGGCCCAAATGAAAGAATAGATAAAAACTCCAGAAAAAAGGCTAAATAAAATGGAGATAAACAATCTATCAGATGCAGAGTTCAAAACACTGGTTATCAGGATGATCGAGGAACTTAGTGAGGACCTCAACAGCATAAAAAAGACCCAGTGAGAAATGAAGGCTACAGTAATTGAAATAAAGAACAATTACAGGGAAACAACAGTAGACTGGAGGAAGCCACAAATCAAATCAATGATTTGGAATAAGGAAGCAAAAACAACCAATCAGAACAGCAAGAAGAAAAAGAATCCCCCAAATTGAGGATAGTGTAAGGAGCCTGTGGGACAACTTCAGGCATTCCAACATTCACATCATAGGGGTGCCACAAGATTAAGAGAAAGAGCAACAAATTAGAAATCTATTTGAAAAAAAAATGAAAGAAAACCTCCCTAATAGGTGAAGGAAATAGACATGCAAGTTCAGGAAGCTCAGTGAGTCCCAAACAAGATGGATGCAAAGAGGCCCACTCCAAAACACACCATAATTAAAATGCCAAAGATTAAAGATAAAGAGAGAATCTTAAAAGCTGCAACAGAAAGGCAGTTAGTTACCTACAAGGAAGTGCCCATAGTGTGTCAGCTGATTTCTTAAAGGAAACTTTGCAGGCCAGAAGGGATGGGCAAGAAATATTCAAAGTCATGAAAAGCAGGAACCTACAGCCAAGATTGCTCTACCCAGCAAAGCTCTCATTTAGAATTTTAGAATCAAAGGGCAGATAAAGAGCATCTCAGACCAGAAAAAACTGAAGGAGTTCATCATCACCATTATTATATGAAATGTTAAAGGGACTTATTTAAGAAAAAGAAGAAAATAAAAACTATGAATAATAAAATGGTAAAAAATACATATCTATCAATAATTGAATCTAATAAACCAACTAAGCAAACAAGAACAGAGATGGAATCATGGATACAGAGAGTGTTTTGATGGTTGCCAGATGGGAGGGGGTGTGGGGGAATGAGTGAAGAGGGGAGGGGATTAAGAAATATAAATAGGTAGTTACAGAATAGCCATAGGTATGTAAAGCACAGTATAGGAAATGGAATTGTCAAAGAACTTATATGCATGACCCATGGACATGAAAAATGGTGTGGGGATTGCCTGAGGGAGTAGGGGGTGTTGGGTGGCAGAGGGCAAAGGGGGAAAATCAGTATAGCTATAACATAATGAATAAAATATGATTAAAAATTACACATTAAAAACTAAAAAGAATATATTAAAATACTAATGATGCTTATCTATAAATAATGGGATCATGGGTCATTTTAATTTTCTTCTTTTTGGGGGGATTGGGGACCTTGACATTTTAATAATGTGTTAGATTTGAAGCCAAATAAAATAAAAGAAATAACAGCAGGAGCTTTTCAAAGTGGCATATTTAAGAACCAGAAGCCATAACCCTTATTGAAGTCCAGTTATAGGAGAGTCTCATAGAAATAGTTCTTGAAAGAAGTGAGTCTTGAGAAGTTTAAAATCTGTTTCCCTCAGAGTCATTTTAAGCTAGATATCATAAAAGAAAGACCAGGTGAAATAATTTGCACTAAGAACTAAGAGAATGGCAACTGATGACACCATCTTTCCCAGGTGTCTAGAATCCACACTGGCCCTACCAGTGTGGCTGTTTGTTGGGGTGCCGTCCCATGGACTGAAAGGGTTCAGTTCTTGGTCAGGGCACGTACTCAGGCTGTGGGTTCCATCCCCTGTCTGAGCCCATACTTGGCTCCCAGTGTGTACCCTGGTTAGGGTGCATACGAGGAGGCAACCAATCCATGCTTTTCTCTCACATTGATTTCTCTCTCTCTCTCTCTCTCTCTCTCTCTCTCTCTCTCGAGAGAGAGAGAGAGAGAGAGAGAGAGAGAACTGAACCCTCCCCACCCTTCTTTTCCCTCTCTCTAAAAGCAATGAGAAAATGTCCTCAGGTGAGGATTAAAAAAAAAAAGAATCCAAACTGGTGGATTATGTGGTAGAAAATTCCATAGTCTCAACAATTTTTTATTTGCTTCACTTATCAATTACTGAGAAAGGCACATTAAAATCCCTCACTGTGGTGGTGGATTTGTTGGTCTCTCCTTCAAGAACAGTGCTTCATTTTTTGTAATTTTTTCAGATCTATTTTCCAGGTCACTCCTTTTCCCTTCCCCTGTGTCTAAACCAGTATTTAAACTTTCCCTTGAAGTTCAAATTTTAATTATTATTATTTTTTACCTTAAGACATTGTATTTGGTGTTTTTCTACTTTGACTCATTAATGTGATACATTATACTTTTGTATGGTTCTTTAAACTCATTTCATAATTGGTATTTGGTAATTCTACCCTTAGCTATCTGTCTGGTGTTGATTCTGCAGTTTATTTATTTCATGATGATTATAATTTGTTTCAAGATATGCTTAGGGACATCTTTGAGGCCTGTCTTTAAGAGAACTCCTCAAGAAAAGATTCGTGTTTGCTTTTGTCAGGTGTTTTATGGTACTATCAAGCTAAGGCTGATTAGATAGTGTTCACTTCTAGTTCCAAACCTGTTTGAGGGTGGGCTCATGATCAGTTAGAAAGTATGAGGAGAGATCTCTTCCTTTTATTCTCTCCATCTAGAGCAGGGCTGAGACAGCCAAGGGTTCCCACCGCCCATTCCTTCATACACTTTTTTCCTATTCATCTACTGACCTCACTATCTTTTAGGGGGCTCGTATTATACAGTCATCTATAATACAGCCTTCTACATTGCAGGATTTATCCTTTGCCACTTGATCAGAGGCTGTTACATCCAAACTGCCAGCTCGAAGAGACTTGTAAATGACCATAGCAAAGGGTGGTTCCAGTGCTTAATTTCTTCTTTGGATTTGTGCTTTCTTGATATTTTCTCTTTCCCCCACCAGTTTATTCATGCATTTAAAAATACGAATTGCATATTTTAGAATCCCTTTTAGATGTTTTGTACTGGGAAGACTTCTTTGGAATCTGGATTGCCTTGGTGCCAAAAATATATGTCCAGTGTCCAGGTAACAACTTGCTATCTTGGTTAAGAAGAATGACTGCCCTTAATACTCTTCCCTTCTCCAAAAATTTTATCCATCCTCCCCCCTGCTGCATCATCACATCTATTCCAATTAATAAACTATAAGTGCTTCCATGTATTTGAACACTTGCTATGTGCTAGTCACTGGTGTAAGCATTTTACATGTTGTATTTTATTTAGCCTTTAGAGTAGTCCTCACGTGGAGGTAACGTTTTCACCTTTGTCTTGCAGAAGAGGAGCCTGAGGTTCAGAGAGGTTAAGCTACGTACCCATAGGAGTCTGCATGCTTGTCCATCAAACCATACTCTCTGTCATGGCTGATGGATGGGGAAACTGAAGTATTCCCAAGTAAGTGTCTTGAACGCAAATAAGTTTAGGGAACACAGTTCATTAAAATGAAATGATTTTCTTTGCAAAGACATCTCAGAGCCTTTACTGTATTAAATGTGCACTGTGAATCTTTAAGGGAGAAGATCAAGTGTGGAGCTTCCCCCAAACCCTTTTGACCACAGAACTCTTTTTTCCCAGCATCTGCTGTCCTGTAGAACACAATTGGGGAAATGGTGCCTAAAACAGTGAAATTTATCCCTCTCCTTCTGTATATTTAAGCATCAAAAATTTGGAAAACTGCAGAGAAAGATAAAAAATAACCTTAAACCTGCATAGTAATAGTGATGATTATAATGATGATTAACACCAAATGGAGGTACCCAGATTGATCATATTTCTCATTGTATGATTTATCTTCAAATGGTGTTTGCAATATTCACAATCAGCCTCAAGTGACTCATTATTTACCAAGGGCATTCAAAAGACAATGTCACATTCTGTAGGGAATTAGTTACCAAAGGGGATCCCCTCAACTTCCTAGCATATGGTCAGCACTGTTGGCACAAGTACAAGCCTCAGAGCGTCACTGGAGAGACAGCCCTCACTGGGAGATACACCTGCTGTGATAAAGTCCCAAGCAGTCTCAGCAAAAGGAATACACACAAATGTAAGAGTAATTACAACTGAGTGGTAGGATTTTGAATGTTACTTTTAATTTGTTGTATTTATATTTTTACTTTTTAAAAATATTTTTTATTTTTTATTTTTAGAGAAAGGAGAAGGGAGGGAGAAAGAGAGGGAAACATCAGTATTTGGTTGCCTCTCACATGCCCCCTACTGGGGACCTGGCCCGCAACCCAGGCATGTGCCCTGACTGGGAATGGAACTAGAGACCTTTGCTTCACAGGCCAGCAGTCAATCCACTGTGCCACACCAGCCAAGGCTAATGTGTTGTATTTTTAAACATTTCTACAATATTAGGTATCATTTTTAGAATAAAAGAAGTTTTTTTGAAAGGAATCTCATAACTACTTTTAAGGAAAAATAATTTTTAAAATTGAGGAGTCTGAAGCTCAGAGAGGAAGATGACTTTTCCAAGGTCACACAGTCTGTCCGAGGTCAAATGGGAGTTCCTGGCTCCAGGACTAGGACCCCCGATGGCTGCTATACATTATTCTACAGTCACCCAGATGAGCCCCTGCCGGGGCTGTCCTGCTTGGGAAAGGAGTCCCCAAAGGAGGAAATACATGGGGCTTCTTGGTAGGTGAGTTTTCTCTCTCTCGGGACAAACAGGAAGCTATGCTGCCCACTCCATGGAACCCTCTCGCCAGTGCTGTAGTGTTCACTACTGATTTTCCCACTTGGGGAGGGAGTCATGGGCGGAGGGGGAAGGGCTCACGTTAGGAGTGAGGGAGAATTATTTCTTTCAAGGCCACCATCCTGTAATGCATGAAGCATGGTGGCTGCTGCTTTTTTCTAGGATGTTCATTGCTATTGAGCACCCCCAGAAGACATGGAGAAAGAATGTCACTTGACTTCTCCTCTAGGGAAGAGTGGCTGGAACCCCCTAATAATGAAAGTTTGCAAATCTTTGACTGCTGAGGTTGGGTGATTGGGAGGTCTGTGGTGATTCTGGAATTCATTTTACAGAATAGACAATGAAGTAATTGATTGATACACTGTTTTCAATTAAGACTGAATTTTTGTGGTTTTTCTGTTGGAAATAAGAGCTCAGAGGGAGGATGATATAACACTGGAGAAAGGATTTCGTAAACTCACCCACCTGTATCTGCCTTCCCATACAACGTGAGCAGTGGAGGTTGGAAAGTGGGGGATGAAATGAGGACTGGGAGCAGATGTCCTCTCTCACGGTGACATAGAGTTGGAAAGCTTTGGCACCAACCTCATCATTTTTCATACAAGGAAAGAAAATTTTAAAGATGAGAAAAATGATAAGTATTTAAATACATATTGAGTATCTAGTATGTACTAGATACTAAGTTAGGTGTTAAAGGTATAGCAGAAAAACAAGATAGATGAGCCCCTTGCCTTCTGCAAACTAGAGACCAGGAGGAAAAATTACAAACTCCCAGCCAGATTCCAGATCTCTTAGGTCCTAATTGGTGATCTTGCTTACATTTTCTATCTAATATACTTTAGGCACTTAAGATTTCCTGTATGATTTTGGGAATTCACTAAATATATGTAGGCTTCAGTCTTAGTAACACATAAAAAGAGACTTACACATTTACCTGTTAGTTTATTTATTTACCAGATGGTTACTCAGAATCATCTATATCCTGGGCATAACGCTAACTGAACTTACAGAATAGGACATTTTTGCTGAGAGTTAAATTTCCATCTGTCAGTGATTATCTCCAAACAGGTAGCTGGAAAATACAACGTTGGCTAAATTTTGTTTTTGCTAGTCAAAGCTGGCTTACTCTCCCTGGTACCCAACTTCCAACTCGATTTGCATTTCCCTCCCTTCTTGCCTCCTCTCCCTCCCTCCAACCCCTCTCCTTTTCTCCCTCCTTCTCTCTTTTCCTTTCCCCCTCCTTTTTCTCTCTCTTCTTTCTTTCTATCCATCCATCTTCTTTCCATTAACACTGGTGAAGTGATTTACAATAAGAGATTTTAGTCATAAAGCTGGACACTTGAATTGGCAGAGTTGGTATATTCTTGCTTTGTAGCTGCTCCACCACATTGTAACTTTTTATTATTCCTAAGTGAGAAATTTTCCTGAGTCTCAAGATTTTATTTAGCATAGGAGGTGCCAATGCAGGGTCATAGCCATCAGCATTTCAGGGAAACGTTATCGGCATTAATCCTAAAGAAGGCAAGGACGAGAGGGAGAAAAAGAAAAAAATGCAAAATGACATGACTGATTCTTGACAAGTCCAGATAAAAAGGAAGAAAAAAGTAGTGGTTTTTATCAGGGCAAATATTGTTATCTCCCAAAGTACATAAGAATTTCCAATATTAACCAACCTGTACCCTTCAAAAGACATTTTCTCATAGCTGAAGAATCACATTCATGTTGGCAGCTGATTTACAAGTGTAGGAATGTGGTTTCTTGGACCGTTGCCTCATTAGAATTGAGAAAGTGGAGAAATAAGTGGTGCTCATTTATTCATTTTTTTCAGTTCACTTGTATGTAATTTTTATCTTTCAACTTTCAGGAAATTAGTATCAAGTAGTTACTTGAAATTAGCAAGCTCTTATGGGCATACTGCTAATCACTGCATAGCAGCCCTTTCAGGGGCTTATTTCAATAAGCGAAAAAGGTACATTTGCATATTCTTTTCTGAAGTTCATTGTAGTATCAGTCCAAAGACTGACCATCTCATTGAGACGTTTCTCCTGTTGAACTGGGAGCTTTCTCAGGCACTTTGTATCCACCCATTGCTCGTGTGCGCGCATGTGCTGCAGAAGGCAGCAGTGGCCTTTAGCAAATATGGGTGAGGGAGCTACGGTCTAATTATTGAAAAAGGCAGGGTCTGGCTGGAGAAGCACAGAGCTGGCCCCCTGTCTTAGCAGGATCTTTTTGTGGGGAAAAAAAAATGACAATTCTTTGGTCACTTTCTATCCCAGGGCAGGAGGCTTACAACCAGACACTAGGCTGGGAAGGAAACTTCTTCATAAAATCCCACTTGATACTCGATGCCATTGTGTCTTTACTCTTTTACTTAATGTCTATACTTCCGTGTCCTCATCCACAAAACTGTGCCACAGGCACGTGCATAGTATCTCTTAGCCACAGTTACTGCTCTTACTATTACTACTACTATTACTAGTACTGTTACTATCGCTACTATTACTCTGCTGTTACAATTGTTATCACTACCACCACGGTTACTACTGCCAGTCTTCCTATAATTACTGCTCTGGTCAACTCAGGATTGTATTTGGACACCCAACAATGACAATATTAGTTTGAACTCCAGAAAACTGTGATGTGTTGGAAGCCTGTCTTTAAGTAACAGAAAACTTAATTCAAACTGGCTTTAAAAAAAAAAAAAAAACAACTGAGAGTTTCAAGGCTGGCAATAAAGTGAGCTAAGGTAACCTGAAATGTTCCCACTACCAACCAAAAGAAATGCTGGATAAGTTTTTTTCCAGAAGATCTTAAACTATGAATTCAGCTTCTTAAGTAGTTTTGATCTATTCACATTGTCTGCCTCCTTATTTGTGATTTTTGAGGAATTGGTCCATTTCATCCAAGTTGTGAAAACCTTGTGTGGAGAGCTGCTCACGGTGTCACTTTATCCTTTCACTGTCTACATGTTCTCCAGCGATTTTTCTCTTTCGTTCCTAACATTAGTAATTTATGTCTTCTTTCTTTTTTTTTTTTTTTTTTTTTTTTTTTTTTTTTTTTTTTTTTTTTTTTTTTTTTTTTTTTTTTTTTTTTTTTTTTTTTTTTTTTTTTTTTTTTTGCTTTTGGTCAGTTTTAGGTTAGCTATAGGTTTTTTGGTCAGCTATAGGTTAATTTCTATTTTATAAATCTTTTTACAGAATAAGATTTGGTTGTTTTGACTTTCTCTGTTTTCCTCCTTTCAACTTTATTGATTTCTGCTTTTATCATTATGATTTTCTTCCTTCTGCTTGCATTAGGTTTACTTTCCTCTTCTTCTAGTTTTTGAAAGTCCTTTTTGTAAGCACTCAACACTGGATTTCTATCTAAGCACTGCCTTAAAGCATCGCACAAATTTTTATATGTTATTTTTATTTTTGTTCAGTTTAAAATATTTCCTAATTTCCCTTGAGGCTTCTTTGATGCATAAATTTATTTATAAGGGTGTTGTTTAATTTCCAAGTGTTGGGAGACTTCATGTTACCTTTCTGTTATTGTTTCCATTTTAATTCTGCTGCAGTCAGAAAACATACCTTGTATGGTTTTAATTGTTTAAAATGTGGTCAGGCTTGCTTTATGGCAGAGGATATGGTTTGTCTTGTGAGTGCGCCACATGCTATTGGAAAGAATGTGTATTTTGTTGTTGGTGGTGGAATGTCCTAAAAACTTCTATAAGCTCCAGTTGGTTGATGGTGTTGTTCAGTTCATCTGCATCCTCGATAATTTCCTATTAGTTCTATCAATTACTGAGAGGCAAGTTGAAGTCTCTCTTAATTGTGGATTTGTTTATTTGTACCTTCAGTTCAATTAGTTTTTGCTTCATACATTGTGAAGCTCTTTTAAAGATATGCACATAATTAGGATTGTTATATCTCCTGGTGAAGTGATCCTTTGATCCTTTTATCATTGTTTATTGCCCCTTTTTATCCCCAGTAAAACTTTGCTCTACTGTCTACTTTGTCTGGTATTAATACAATTCCAGCTTTCTTTTGATTAGGGTTTGCATAGAATTTCTTTTGCTACATTTTAAAAGATTTCATTTTTATTTATTTTTAGAGAGAGGGAAAGGGAGGGAGGAAGAGAGGGAGAGAAACATCGATGTGGGAGAGAAACATCGATCAGTTGCCTCTCACATGTCCCCAACTGGGAACCTGGCCTGCAACCCAGGTATGTGTCCTGACTGGGAATTGAACCTATGACCTTTAAGTTCACAGGCCAGAGCTCAATCCACTGAGCCACACCAGCCAGGGCTCTTTTGGTATCTTTTTACTTTAACATACTTATATTTTTTATTTTTTATTTTATTGATTATGCTATTACAGTTGTCCCATTCTCCCCCTTCATTCCCCTCCACCCTACACACCCACTCCCACCCACATTCCCCCCTTTAGTTCATGTCCATGTGTCCTAAGTTCTTTAGCTTCTACATTTCCCATACTATTCTTGCCCTCCCCCTGTCTATTTTCTACCTACCATCTATGCTACTTATTCTCTGTACCTTTTCCCCCTCTCTCCTCCTCCCACTCCTCTGTTGCTAACCCTCTACGTGATCTCCATTTCTGTGGTTCTGTTCCAGCTCTAGCTGTTTGCTTAGTTTGCTTTTGTTTTTGTTTTAGGTGTGGTTGTTGATAACTGTGAGTTTGCTGTCATTTTACTGTTCATATTTTTTATCTTCTTTTTCTTAGATAAGTCCCTTTAACATTTCATACAATAAGGGCTTGGTGATGATGAACTCCTTTAACTTGACCTTATCTGAGAAGCACTTTATCTTCCCTTCCATTCTAAATGACAGCTTCACTGGATAGAGCAATCTTGGATGTAGGTCCTTGCCTTTCATGACTCGGAATACCTCTTTCCAGCCCCTTCTTGCCTGGAAGGTCTCTTTTGAGAACTCAGCTGACAGTCTGATGGGAACTCCTTTGTAGGTGACTGTGCCCTTATCCCTTGCTGCTTCTAGAATTCTCTCCTTCATTTTAATCTTGGCTAATGTAATTATGATGTGCCTTGGTGTGTTCCTCCTTGGGTCCAACTTCCTTGGAACTCTCTGAGCTTCCTGGACTTCCTAGAAGTCTATTTCCTTTGACAGATCGGGGAAGTTCTCCTTTATTATTTGTTCAAATAGGTTTTTCACATGTTGCTCTTCCTCTTCCCCTTCTGGTACCCCTATAATTTGGATGTTGGGATGTTTAAAGATGTCCTGGAGGTTCCTAAGCCTCTCCTCATTTTTTTGAATTCTTGTTTCTTCATTCTTTTCTGTTTGTTTGTTTCTTCCTTCTGGTGCACTTCATTGATTTGAGTCCCAATTTTCCTCCCATCACTATTGGTTCCCTGTGCGTTTTTCTTCATTTCACTTATTGTAGCCTTCATTTGTTCATCTAATTTGCAACCAAAATCAACCAGTTCTGTGAGCTTCCTAATCACCAGAGCTTTGAACTGTGCTTCTGATAGGTTGGCTAGCTCTTGGTCGCTTAGATGAATTAGCTCTGGGGCTTTGATCTGTTCTCCTGTTTGAGCCATTTTTTTGTTTGTTTGTTTTTTTGTTTGTTTGTTTGTTTTTTGGTCTGGTCATGGCTGTTACGTAGTGAGGGGCTGAGCCTTAGGTGTTCCCCAGGGTGGGGCAACCCAGTTGCTGGGTTGTGATACTGTATGTGGGGTTGGGGTCCGAGAGGGAACAATGGTGCTTGCTCTACTGTCTCTCGTATTTCAGTCCCTTCCACCGCTTCCCACAAGCAAATTGGGCCCTTCTGGTACTGGTTCCTGAGTGTATGTTCTAGGAACCTGTGGGTCTCTCCAATGAACTCTCCTGTGAGGTTAGGAGTCTCTCTGGGCACTTTAACCCCCACAAGTGTTTTCAATGGGTGCTTTTAGGTTTCATTTCCTGGTGCTGGGACCCTGGGCTGCAAGGTCTGTCTCGCTTCCTGTTCTCGCCTGGTCTGTCTGCACGCAAATGGGTGTCTGCGGTCAGCAAGCCTCCCTGCGCACCTCACTGGGTCTGTTAGCGGTGCCTGCATGCCTGGGACCGCCAACCACCACTTTTTCCTGCAGCGACCCCTTTCCACTGGCTGCCGACTCCGCCCCTCTTGCCGGTCTGGATGAATGGTTGTCAGACTTTTTTACAGTTCAATTTTCTGTCAGATCTGGGTTTTTTTTGTTTCTAAATTTTTGTTGTTCTTATTTTTGGTTGTGTGAGGAGGCACAGTGTGCCTACCTATACTTCCATCTTGGCCGGAAGTCTTACTTTAACATACTTATATCATTACATTTGGAGTAACTTTCCTGGAGAGAGCACATAGTTGGGTCATCCTTTTTTTCATCCACTCTGCTAATCTTTGTTTTTTTAGTATTTTTCAACTGAGGATTTTTTGATATTTCCTTCATAGTGACAAACAAAAATGTCTGCAGATGTCAATCTACCTCTTTTTCTCTCAGCCTCTCTCTGTGACATGTATTTATTTATTTACCAAATATCTCTCGATGGGCAAAATCGCTCTCTTGAGAGCCGTTGCTTTAGAGATGCCAGTGTGCATCCTTCACTCATTGCAGTCTACCACACCAGTACCCTTACTGGAGTATGCGACAGTCCTACAACGTGACATCGTTTGTCGCTGTCTGACAGTTTGTGCTGTTGTCTTCATGTATGTTACATTAAGTTACATGTTCTAAACCTCAGAGGATGTTATTAGCATTATTGCTTCAAATAGTATTTTTTATATTTGCCCAGAGGTGTATGCTATTTTCACTGCTTTTCATTCCCCCTCAATTTTCTGTGTTTCAAACTGTGAGAATTTCCCATCTGCCTAAAGAATTCTCTTTAGCACTTACTTCGGTGGTGTGCTGACAGCATATTGTTTTTGTTTGAAGGGGATATTTTCATCGGTATTTAATTCTAGGCTGGCAGTTCCCCCCCTCACCACCACTTTAAAGGTGTCATACATTGTTGTAGAACCTTCTTCTACACTTTCTTAGTGTCAATTTGAGTTCTATGAGAAGAAATCACTAAGATAGGATTAAAAATTTCTCTCTCTGTGTGTAGAATGCCTGTGGAAGATAAAAGCAGGCGAGGAGGACTTCCAGTCAAGATGGCTGCAGAGGTAAGCACACTGGCCTCCTCACACAACCACCTTAATATTATCATTAAAATATAGAACAGCTGTCACTCAGAACCATCAGAAATTGAGTTGAATGGAAATCTAACAACTACAGAATTAAAGAAACCACACCCATGCAGACTGGTGAGAGGGGTGGAGACATGGAATGGGCTGGTCCCACACCCATGAGAGGTGGATAAAAATATGGGAGGGGTATCTCAGGAGTGAGGAGTCCCAGCCCCGCACCAGGATCCCAGCCCAGGGTTCCAGTGCCAGGAAGAGAAGTCCTTATAACGTTTGGCTGCAAAACCCAGCAGGGATTAAGTAGGTGGCAGGAACTTCTGGAGTCCCAAACAGTTCCTCTAAAAGAACCCACACATGGACTTACTCAGACTCACTCCCTTTGAGCTCCAGCACAAGGGTAGCAGTTTTAAAGGCACCAGTGGCATACAGGGAGGAATGGAAGTGTCTGGCATCAAGGCAGGAGCTGGAGTATAGCTTTCTCTCAGACAGAAAGGGAGCCCTTTCCCAGCAGAGCCACAGAGCTGGCAGGCAGGTGCCATTTATGAAACTCCATCAACCTAGCTAACACTGTTTGTCTTGCCCTGGAGATCCCCTGAGACTCCATCCCACCCAAATTATACGCCCACCTGAAAAGTTAATCATGACTTTTCCATATGAATGGCTGGTCTTGGCTCATGTTTCACAATTTCAAAAATCCTATCAAACAAGCAACAGATGGCCTAAGTGAGCCTCTAGCCCCTGTATCTCTTGCTAAGTGGCCCCAGGCCAGGCACTAGCAGCAGCCAGCCTAGATTCAAGTTGGCTTCACTTGGAAATCTCCAAGCCTGGCACAAGTAGCAGCCATCTCAGATTGCTCTACAGCTCAGGCAGGGTGGCCCCAGGAGATGCACAAGTTGGGGCTGACTTTGGCTTGCACCACCTAGGAAACCCCAGAATCTATGCACCCAGTGGACAGCTACAGAGCACATCAGAGTACCACTACACTGCCCCTGCACAGAAGATCCTCCATGAAGGGCAGAAATTGATGGTCAGTAGACACAGCCAACCCTTGCAGCTGAGTGGCCTGGGTAAATCCCACCCATTGACCTGTCAACAACAATCAAGGCTCAACTATAAGAGGCGGGGTGTACTCAGCCAACAGGAAGGGTGCACCTGGAGTACCCAGCTTGGGCTGTGCCACTGGACCCCACAGGACACCTACTACATTAGGCCATTCTACCATGACAGGGAGGCATAGCACCTCTATGTTATACATAGAAACAAATACAGGGAAACTGCCAAAATGAGCAGACAAGAAACATGGCCCAAATGAAAAAAACAGATCAAAACACCAGAAAAACAGCTAAACAAAATATAGATAAGCCATCTATCATATGCAGAGGTCAAAACCCTGGTTAGAAGGATGCATGAGGATCTTAGTCAGGACCTCAACAGCATAAAAAAGATCCAGTGGGAAATGGAGGATACACTAATCAAAATAAAGAACAATTTACGGGGAAACAACAGTAGATTGGATGAAGCTGAAAATCAAATCAATGATTTGGAACATAAGGAAGCAAAAAGCAACCAATCAGAACAATAAGAAGAAAAAGGAATCCAAAAAATCAAGGGTAGTGTAAGTAGCCTCTGGGATAACTTCAAGTGTCCAACATTCACAGCATAGGAGTGCCAGAATGAGAAGAGAAAGAGCAACAAATTGGAAATCTTTTTGAAAAAAATAATGAAAGAAAACCTCCCTAATTTGGAGGAAATAGACATGCAAGTCCAGGAAGCACAGAGTCCCAAACAAGGTGGATGCAAACAGGCCAACTCCAAGACACACCATAATTAAATGCCAAAGGCTAAAAATAAAGAGAGAATCTTAAAAGCTGCAACAGAAAAGCAGAAACTTACCTACAAGGGGTTCCCATAAGACTGTCAGCTGATTTCTCAAAAGAAATTTTGAAGGCCAGAAGGGATTGGCAAGAAATATTCAAAGTCATGAAAAGCAGGGCCCCACAGCCAAGGTTGTTCTACCTAGCAAAGCTATCATTTAGAATTGAAGGGCAAATAAAGAGTTTCCCAGACCAGAATAAAACTAAAGGAGTTCATCATCACCATATCATTTTTATATGAAATGTCAAGGGACTTATTGGAGAAAAAGAAGATGAAACCTATGAATAATAATATTGCAATAAATATCTGCCAACAGTTGAACCTAAAAAACAAACTAAGCAAACAAGAAGAGCAGAGACAGAATCATGGATACAGAGAGCATTTTCATGTTTGCCAGATGTGAGGAGGTGTAGAATGGGCGAAGAAGTGAGGGGATTAAGAAGTAAAAACAGATAGTTACAGAAGAGCCATGGGGATGTAAAGTACAGTACAGGAAGTGAAGTAGCCAAAGAACTTACACCCATGACCCATGGACATAAGCAATGGTGGTAGTATTGCCTGAGGGAGTGGGGGTGCTGGTGGAGGGGAGCAAAGGGGGAAAGTCAGGACAACTGTAATAGCATAATCAATAAAATATAATTTTTAAAATGTAGGAGAGGAATAGGTATGGAGAATCTTCAGAGAACCAGTAAAGTCTGATACCGGTGAAAAAAGAGTGAAAGGATTGGTTTGGAAGAGCCCCAGCTGTAGGACAGTTCTGAGAAATGCTTGGCCAGACGTTAGATTTCTCTATTAAAGAAATCCTTCATCTACCTAAGTGACTGGCTGTAGTATGTCCACTGTGTCTCATTGGCTGGAAGCATTTCAGAGGAAGTGTGACTTGGCATGAAGAGTTCAGTGGATTCAAAAGTTCAGCAGCTGTCAATCACACATGCTCCCTGTAACAGGATCTCTCTCTCTCTCTTTAAGAAGATTTTATTTATTTTTAGAGAGAGGAAGGGAGGGAAAAGAGACAGTGGGAAACATCAATGTGTGAGAGAAACATAGATTGGTTGCCTCTTACACACCCCTAACCAGGGACGTGACCACCAACTCAGACACGTGCCCTGACCAAGAATCAAACCGGTGACCTTTTGGTTTGTGGGAATGTTCCCAACCATCTGAGCCACACCAGTCAGGGTGCAACGGGATATCTTGAAGGAAGATCTGAGGGATGCACTTGGGTGGCCACTGCATATAGTTTCTTTTGAAATGTTAGCTGTCAATTTTATTGTAGCTCTCCTTAAGACAATGGGCATTTTTTCCCCTCTAGCTGCTTTAAAAATTTTTCTCAGTCTTTGTTTTTCAACAATTTCTATAATGTGTCGAGGTATGGTTTTCTTTGTGCTTGTCCTCTTTGGGGGTTGTTGAACATCTTGAATGGCGGCTTTATGCTTTCCATCAATGTTGGAAATTTCTCAGCCGTATGTTGTTGACACTGCTTCTGTTCCATTCTTCCTCCCATCTCTCCTTTTGGGACAGTGTTGCGTGTACTTTGTACTGTTTAATGTATCTTAGATTTGGACATACTCTTTTTTTCCAGTTTAGTTTCTTTCCATGGTTCAATAAAAATGGTTACTACTGATCTGCCTTTCAATTCACTAATTTTGCCTTACATGTCTAGTTTGCTCTTTAACCCACCCAATGAATTTTTAGATATAGAAATTATATATTTCAATTTTAAAATATCTATTAATTTTGCAGATTCCAATTCTCTGTTTAAATCCTTTATCATTTCTTCTGTTTTCTTTAACATATTAGGCATATTTGTTGTATTGTGTTTTTATTATAACTTCGTTATCTGAATCCTCCATGGACTTGTGTTGATTTTATTTTTTTTGATTATTGATCATCGTTCCTGCTTCTTTTTATACATAATACATTGTTACTATATCAACATTGTGTAAAAGAACTGTGGACACATGATGATATATATCTTCCATTGAGGAGGGATCTTCTTTGTCTTCTTTAGGCAGAAAGGACCCGGGGTTAACTACCGCAATTCAATCATAGGTTTAGTCGAGGTGGGCTGGATTTACAATTTTAGTAAGATTCTGTCCATCCTTGCTTTGCCTTTGTCCTTTACACATGGTTTTACCAGTCATTTCATTGAGAGCCTGGAACATCTATGTCTTCCCAGCCCTAAAAAGGGCTTTTCCCTCTGGCCTTTTAGTTCATTTAATTCTCCACAGCTCTTTGATGCTTTTAACATGTTTTCCATTCAATTTATCCATTTGTTTTTGGTTGTTGCAGCAAGAGCTTTGACCTCCTGTGACCGCCTACATTGTATCCAGGAGCCAATGTGTATCTAATCTGTTATCTAAGAATATTGCAACAAGTAATCTTATACATGCTTTATTTCACACAAATTCAAGTACAGCTATAGGATGAAGTCTTAGATGAAACAGATGTGCATTTTTAATTTTGGTAGATGTTGCCAAAATGCTGTCCTTAGAGGCTGTACCAATTCACACTCCCACCAGCAATATCTGAAAGTGCCTCTTTCACAAAACTGCTCCCCAGGGCCATTACCAATGCTGTGTGTTATCTTTACACGCTGTGCACACAGGAGTGGCATGATCAGAACTTTGCAGTAAGAAGGTTAATTCGGTGACAATTTGATAAATGGGTAGGAAAAGGCCAAGAACAAAATTTACTTACCTCATAGTTTTTGTTTCTAATAATCTACCAAGTGAAAGCCAACTGTATTCACGCTTGAAAACATTGCCCCAATGTTTCCTATCAGCCTTCTTTTTTTAGCTGGAAAGGAGACGGCTCAAAGTCCTTTCATGGGCTTATTACAGATGTTAGGAGGTTGTTAATGGCTGCAGTGTAGCACATCTGTTTGTGACACCAGTCTCTGTACCTGAGTCAGGAAGAGCCTGTTTTATGACTCAGGAATAGGAGGGTTTCCCCTTAGGGCTCTAGCGGAGGAGACAATCTGGGGAAGTGAAGAACATGAGATGATGTCTCTGTTAAGAAGTCTGTTCCTGCTTCATTCTTGGCCCAAAAAGCCATTAGCCTGATAAAACAATATTGCATGTTAGTTTCAGGAATGTAACTCAGCCATTTCAGTGTTTCCTTTCTGGGTCTCTGTGGATTTCTGACCCTCACTTTAACAGTAAGGCTATATTATCCTCATTTTCTCCTGCCATCATTCGGCTGTTTTTCTTTCTCCTGGGTTCAGTGAGTCATTTCCTTAAGTCTTCCCTGGTTTGGCTTCAAATATGTAGCATACTCATCAAGAGCTGTCCTCTTCTCCCTTTCAGGCTTGAATTGCTCTCAGTGTTGGAGACCTTTTGCTTCCCAGTGTCTGAGGTGGGTGGGCTCCAGCTAATATCCTTCCTTAAATCTTAGTATGTGCTCTGGAGACAGCCTGACAGACAGATTATGAGGGAGAGAGGTAACAAAATGAATGTTTCAGAGAGAGAGAGAGAGAGAGAGAGACAGACAGACAGACAGACAGACAGACAGACATGCCCATGCTTCTTCAAGTTGTTGATGTGGATGCTTTATTAAATACTTAAACTACTGGAAGTTTCATTCAGAATAACAAAAAATTCAATCCTTTGTAAGAGACTTGACATAGTTTTCTATTCTGCCCTCTAGATGTTGGTATTCTTTTACCTGGTATAGTTGTTAATCTCTTGAGTCCTGAAGGCAGACAGATCTGGATTCGAATACTGATACTACCACCTTCCAGCTATATGATCGTTGGAGCGTTGGCAGTTCATTTGACCTGCATATGTTTTCATTTTCTTATTTGAAAAAAAAAATGGAGAGAATAATAGTGTTCATCTCATAGGACTGGTGGAACAATTATGAGGAAAGCCACATAGGAAATGCTCCATGAATTGCAGCCATTATTATCATTCCTCTGGGAATTTAGTTTATGTCTACCCTTTGCTCTTATGTTTTTCAGGGATGTCCACATGGTATTTAATTAATAACCAGGTCTAGATCAGGTGTCAAAAAGCAACAGCCTACTGGCCAAGTCCAGCCCTCACCCTGCTTTTGTAGGTACAGTTTCATTGCATCTGTTTGTGTGTGGGTTGTCCAGGGCTGCTTTTGCTCTATGGTGGCAGAATTGAGTTGGTGTGACAGAAGACCCTGTGGCCTTCAAAGCCAAAAATATTTACTAGATGGCTTTTATTAGAAAATGTCCCTGGCTGGCGTGGCTCAATTGGTTGAGCATTGTCCCACAAAAGGAAGTGTTGCCAGTTCAATTCCAGGTCAGGGCACATGCCTGGCTTGTAGGCCAGGTCCCTGGATGGGGCATGTGCAGGAGGCAACCGATTGATGTTTCTCTCCCTTTCTTTCTCCCTATCTTCCCCTCTCTCTAAAAATAAATATATAAAATCTCTCTAAAAAAAAAAAAGAAAACATTTGCCAATTCCTGATCAAGATATTTATGTTCTAAGTGTTTTAAAGCAAGTAAATAGTTATGGACATATTTGTAGTTCTGTGTCTCAGTTTCTCTAACTGAAAGATGCATATATTAGGTAAGATGACTCCTGAGTAGGATCTTTCTAGAACTATTAAACTTTCATTGAACTTGTAGAGTCTGGGAATTTGCAATTGGTTTGGTCTTTCTGGTGGGCTCTTCTATAAGCTGAAAGGAGAGATAAAAAGCAGGAAATAACCCTCAGAGACTTAGATGTCAAATGTCATGTCAAATTATGAGAGGCAATTTGTTCCAGAGAGAATCATGGCAGTTTTGTGAGGCTCTCACTTTTTCCTCTGCAGCCAGGTGCAGGAGATCTGAGTAATTATTGGACCCCTTTCTGGCTGATTTAACAATTTTCCTAATTCTTTGGCTTTAAAAAATAATTTTTTTCTGTCTCTCTCCCGCCTACTCTCCACACCACTTCCTTTCCAGGTTGGCCCCTGCCTTTTTGTCTTCCAGCCTGACTTCTTTCTCCAGTGGTTTCTCAGCCCTCAGTTTTCTGCCCTCTCGTGCCCCCAGATGTGAGGGAGGCGGGCCACCAGGTCTCCCAGCCCCCCTCAGCTGGCTGTTGTATTGCTTCCAGCAGAGCCTCAGCTCAGGGTCTGGACTCTCAGCAGCAGGGGACCAGCGAGTCAGAGGAAAGGGAAATTTCACCCACTGGTATCTTTGAGGCTTAGGGCTGGGAAGCAGGGGAGCCTGGGAGATGTTTGACAGTTTCTGGTAGGTCCCTGGGTTTTAGCCTTGGACCAAGAGTCAGGACTCTGTGGCAGTTCTGCCCCAAACCCAGCACAGAGCCCTTGGGCCAGTCTTTTTTTGTCCCTGGGCCTCAATGTCTCTTTTTAAGATAAAAGCAATTCTTTTCTTGCTTTTCCCAAAGGGCTTTTACGATAATCACCCATATGTAGCAGAGTTTTCTTTTTTCTCTTTAAAATGAATATTTGATTTCTATTTTTCTCATTTCAAAATTACCTCATACTTAGGACGTATAAAACATCTATCAGCTTTTGGCCACCCAGCGGCATCCACCACCGGTTACTCCAGAACCCTGATTCCCTTCGGGGGAGTGAACTTACACCATGGTGTATGATCCAGCTGGGGTGGAAAGTCCAACTCGTTGTGCTCTGGAGACCCAGCTTGTTCCCTTCCTGCCTCCCATAGCTGGAAGGTGGACAGTAGCCTAAGCTCAGCCCACGGAAGAACTCCGCTGGGATTTTGACTATGAGTGTGTGAAATTGGGCGAGTGAAGGGGTTGGCATCCTTTTATCCTGGCAGCAACATCCCTACCAGTCTGCTCCACTCCTAGACCAAGCCTATCATTCCTGTTTCTAGCCTGTGAAGCTGCATGCTTTCTGCCTATTTCCAAGCCTGGTCCTCTGCATTGTTTTCGATGAATTCCCCTTTGTTTAAGTTGGCCAAAATATATTTATGTCACCTGTAATTAAAAACTCCAAATGGTACACATGGTCTACATGGAGAAACATTTAGGGAGCAGTTATGATGTGTGCAGCAATGTAGTTAGGTCCCACATATGCATTATTTAAATTTATTGCATACATTATTTAAATGAATCCTTACAAAAAGCCCTAACAGGGGGATATTATTATTTTGAAGTGACAGATGAGGGAACAAAGGCTCTGTGAGGCTGAGTAACTTACCCACATTTGTATAAGTAGTAAACTGGGTACTGGAACCAATGTGTCTCTGTCTCCAAACACTTTGACCCTCATGCCATAGGGAAATGGTGTCAGTATAGCAGTGGGCATTTGGGTTTGCAGCCTGTGTTTAGGGTGAGCAATTTATTATGGACATCCCCCTGTCAATTGCATTCCTGGACAATTTGAGATATAATGGCTGCCTAATAGTCCCTCATCTAAATTCGCTGGCATTTATCTAACCAAATTCGTATTGTTAGCCATTATAAAATGCACTGTAGCGAATATCCTTAAATATCGCTTTTTATACCTATTGCATTTTTTTCCTTAAAATAAGTTTTTAGATGTGAAATTTCTGGGTTTAAAGCTCTTGCATAATATGAAAGTTTTTGATGCCTAAGAATTCCCAGAGAAATCTTATCAGATTTTGTTCTTCTCCACAGTGTGTTCAGGTACCAATGAAAGGGCTTTCTACAGGGAGAAAAGTGAGAAAAAAGTACAAAGAGCTCATTAATGAATGCCAGTCTTATTTAGAGAAAAGATAAAATGCCTCTCCAAATTGTATCTATTACAGTGAATTAATATGGAAATAAAAATAATGGTCCAAAATTAGGGTACAACCTGAAGTGTGATTAGTATTCAAAGTGTAGCCTATACAGATCACAAAGGGAATTGCTTTTATCCTGGGTATTTTTTTTAAGGAGCAAATTCAAAGAGGGAAGCAAGAGGGTAATAAGGAGGAGAAAGAGGAGGAGGAGAAGGATGACAACGATGATGATGATGGAGGAGACGGGGAGGAAGGGGATGCCGCAGTGCAGCTGTGGTGGTTGTAGTAGCTGCTTGGATTGACTTTATTTCTGAGGCTTTGCCTCTGCATTCCTCCAAGATACATAGGGAAGTGAGGTTTCTCCCCAGACTTTTGGTGGCCCCTGTGATGAGAAGGCAGCTGAGCCACCCAGACATACCTATTTGAGGCAATAAATAGTGATTAAAATGACATGATTTGAAGGGAACAAAACTCTTCCTCTCCATATACCAATAAATGCACATTGGTTTCTTTTGTAAGAAAGCCTACATTTGGATGAAAATCTGATGTCTGAAAATTTTACTGCCCACTATGTAAACTCTAGCTGTAATTACATCATAAATTTTATTACAATGGCTTAGTAAGACCTGCCGCGACCAGCGAGACAAGGGGTTCGTGACTCGCAGTGATGGACTGAAAAGAGGAAGCGACCAGTTAATCTGCTGACAAAAGGCGAATTTATTAACGAGTACAGTCATATATATAGGCAACTAGAAAAGTCTAAAAATAGCACAAGATTTATATGTAAGCTATAAGGTTTAAAAGCTCCTACAGGCATAGCCGCAGGGGGTACTTTGCAACAGTAAACATCCTGATAGGTACATTGTTTAAGTATTCCTTTGAACTTCCCTTGGGAACGATCTGATAACAAGGCAGGCAGAACAATGCAA